>JBBPDA010000145.1:25819670-25836441 GCA_037974385.1 Arnoldichthys spilopterus
GTTTGAAGGCGGTCAAGATGACCTAAAGTTTGGTCAAATAGTCTTAGAGTTTTAAAGCTGAGTGTCCAAATTCACCAGTTTCTAATAGAATATGGCATGATTTTTTTTAGAATGGTGTCCATGTGCAACGGTGTTAGCTTCAGGCTAACATATTACTAGAATCTCATAGGGGCGCTTTTTGGAATTAGCATTAGCATAGAAGTCTGTGTTTTCTTTATTCATTATTTGAATATCTATGGACTAATGTGAAGGCCTAACTCTAAATGGTTCACCACTGTTGCAAATGTTCTCATCAGTGTTGTTGTTCCCTAAGGATGATAAACATATTTACCTTACTCAACCCATACAACATTTAAGCATCACTACTGCCACTAATAATATCCATAAAAAAAGCAAGTCATCTACCGACTCATCTCTTTTTTTTTCATATACAGAAGCATTTCAGCACCTTCTAGTTTTGGGCTGGGTATTGCCTTTGAACCTGTTCTTTGATATGCGGCTTTTGAACTCCTGAAGGGCTCCGTGAAAGGAGAAAACCTGTAATTAGCTCTTTAACAGTGAGAAGGTGCTCAAGAAAGGACCCATGACTGGAAGTGCAAAAAAAAATGGATGGCCCCTTACCCGCCTTATAATAAAATACGCCGCAGACATTGATTTATAGATGGGAAGGCACCTAATGCCACTTGAAAAGGCCTTCTCATTATTATTTAATGCTTAATTTAGATTAACCTCTGAAATATTCACCGTTCATTTGCAGGGTGTCATAAATTAGCGTTGGAATTTGCTGGGCATTAGCTTCAGGTGTTTGCTTTGTCCTCTGTGTTAAGGAATTAAGGTTTTTTAGAAGTGCGTAATATGCACCTATGTGCGGTATGCCACACGTTACATAAACACATGTAATCCTTGTTTAACAAAAGCTCTTGATCGTAGCCCGGCCAATGATCCCATCACCTCACACGAAGGCCAAACGTAGGACTTAAAATAAGGCTCTTACCGTCTGCAAAGTTAATGGAATTCAGCAAAGGGGTCCGAACGTTCCCCTCTCCTTTTCATGAAATTCGCTCTTTTGATTTTGCGAGAGGTGTCAAAACAAGGCGACGCCGAGGAGAAATCCTGCAGATCTTCTTGGGTCTTTGATCATTCTCCTCAGCTTCACCTGTAAAATCTTAAACTCCGAACGCAGTATACATAACACATCACGCCCTATTCCCAGCACATACTAATGAGCCCCGGCACTGTACGTCGTACGCCTCAGTTCCAGAAGATTCCCAGGGCCGCGCTGTTGGGCGTCGTACACGTTTTTGAACAAAAACGCTAAACTCCAAGAGTGTGCATTTTTCATAAGGCCGCATGCAGGAGCGTTATATCATTCTGTCAGGGCGTAGCCTGATTCCCGTCCTGGCCCTTTCCTCTTTTCCCTCCGTTTTTCTTAATAGCACTTCTTGAAGAAGCCCCTGATCTGAATGTCGTCATCAATTTATAATGTCATAGCTCTCATGATAAATAACATAAAACATTTAATAAGACCATTAACTGCATGTCAAAGCAAAGATCTTAATCAATGGAAAGTTCAAGGCTTCGCAGGAATTGATCTGGGCGTTTTGTAATGAGGAAGAGATGCCGAGGCAGATACAGGGCCAGCGCTTCCATTACTTCGCCTGTCAGAGTGAAGCGTTGTCTCGAGGGCCTCGGAGATAAACACGCTACGTGCTTGGCAGAGCAGTCTTCGTCCTACGAGCGCAAACAAAGCAATCAGAATGATATATTCTTTAAAATGGCAAAGGGACCAACGTTGCCAACGTGCTGCAAGGCTTCTTTGAAGACACCTTGATGTTCAGCTCGAACAATGGAATCAAAGTGACTAGCTAATGCACACGCTGAAGCCTCCAGTATGTGGTTTGTATACTCTCTTATTTTTTCGCCGTGCTCTTTCAGTGTGCACTTGAAATGCCAGTCGTTGGTGTCATAGGAGGAAAGGGCCTTCACTTTCGGCTTTTTCATGTTCCTCAAAAGCCAGAATAGCATGCATCAGGCTCGATGTGATTGCACAGCCATCATGCACTCAGACACCATGTTGGAGTAATATTTTTTCTCTTCTTAGAAGCTGAGTTGTGAGTGTTTTGGTGGTAGTTACATAATTAAAAGTGACTAACATAATGGATTGTGCTGGTATTCGATAAACTTTCCGCATCAAACAGAATCTGCACGTCCAACTGTTTCTGTTTGTTGAGAAATTACAAGGGTTTACCGCAAGATTTTTGAACTTAAGGGGATGTGGGATGAGGTGACAGTATCCACTTACAACTGCTTAACACCCTGCTCACTCTGCTGTTTGGACAATTTTTTATTATTTTTTTAGGAAATGGGCTGAAATGACCAACTAGATGTCCCTGCTTTTCTATTCAAAAAAATTTAAATCACGATTGCTGTGTAATTTGTAAACTTAACATACTGGGCAAAAAACAATAGTAAAATAAATACATTTAAAAAAGAAATAACTAATAAATACAAATAAATAGAAAGGAAAGGAAAAATAAAAAAATAGAAATATTCACCTTCAGATTCTGAAAACTTTATTGATGCTGGAGAGAAAATTGTTGAAATATCAAGTTTTATTTTTAGACTGAAAATCAATTTTTGTAATCAAATTTTCTTGGGTTTATGTGGTGCAGTGCTCAAGCCAATGTCAAGCCATTCTGAGGTTGCCAGCATAAACTCCACCCCACAACAACCCCAAAATGCTCTTTAATATGCTCACATTACTCTGAAACTTTATTTTCCTTATTTTTAATGTTTATTTTTTAGCCGTAACACAATCCTGATATCTGAAGGTGCTGTCAGGACCCAGTTCCCATTTTTTAAAAAGTTTTTCAACTTTTTCCATTGCGGCTTTCACCACTGCAACTTGTAGCACCATGACGGCTATGCTCATATCATGCAGCGATGTATGTTCCAAACATACTGTGGCCTATTAAAGCGTGTTCATTTAGCAGATTGCCTCAAGCGGCTTCAGTCGTTGATCAGATATTGAGCTTCTAGCCCAGATTGCTGGAAGGCACAGAAGTTGGTCATCCATAAAAGTGGTCATTGAGTGTTAATCAAGACCAGTGGACCAGCTGCTCAATCAATTAGCAGTTCTCGTTCCTGGCAGCGAACTTCAGCTCTGTGCTGCTGTGTCAGTGCTCAGGCCTGGGATCCCAGCTGTGCTGTGATAGGGCATGTTCAGTGTGATTTACAAGCTGACCCCACCCCAATGTATACTTCTGCACTTTGGCTTGTCTTAAACAAAAGGAATGGATGAAGCCATTGCAGCAGGACTTCACTGAAGGCTAGTCTTCATAAGGGTACATAAACCCTTAATAATAATCATAATAATCATAATAATAAAACTTTCTTTATATAGCACCTCTCATACACTGAAAATGCAGCTCAAAGTGCTTTACCCACAAAAAAGAGAATATATAAAAAGTGATATCAAAATATTAATGGAATAAAAAAATATTAAATAACAACATATTTAAAAACAAGGAACAAAAAAAGACAAAACAACTGACGTGTGAACCTAAACCTTTATAAAGGTATAAAAAATTTTATACGGCATCAACAAGCATCAATTGTCATAAAATGACACCATAACAAAATCAAAACTGTCTAAAGCAGCTTATGTGACAACTCACGCTTGTTGGAATAATCCTGTAAAGTATTTCTGCAGGTTTATGTTAGTTTACTGTGACAAATTGCTAACAATGTCTGCTATGTAACTCCACCTCACTGCACCCATCTGTTAATGCACAGTTTGCATTAGCTCTTCATCTGTAGCCATTTTCTGACCACAAAACTGCTTGTGTCTGGATATTTTGGGTGGTGGACCATTGCCAACCTAACGTTGTCACTGATGTACAAGAGAAACACCAAAAACAAGGCTGATACCAGAACTACACATACCACCACTACCACATGCCACCAGTGTTTGTTGGGAATGGTCCACCAATCTGATCATGGTCTACAGTGAAGTGAAAAGCGAAAGTGACTATTTGTCACTGTGAACACATTTAAGCACCACAATGAAATGTAACCTCTGAATTTAACACTATCAACAGCGTAGTGGGACGGTACCTTCCTCAAGGGTACCTCAGTAGTGCCTGGGCTGGGACTTGAACCTACAACCTTCAGTTCACAAGGGCAATGTCCTAACCACTAGGATACCACTAGGCCAACACTGCCCACAGGCATACAGTTACAGTCAGAATGGTCTCTATCTGTTTCTTAGGAGAGCTGGGGTCAGTTTGGACCACAGTGAACTCATCGCATGACTCCCTTGCCATGTTTCCCTTAGATTGTCACTTTAAGGGCACTTCTGAATATTGATTACATGCTGTGGTTTCATTGGACCATGGGTAAAAGGCTTTAAAGCCTGAGTAATTGTTCTGAGTTATTGAGCCTCATATCTGTAAGCTAATTAATGTTCATCTGCATAGTAATTCAAAGTAACAAACTTGCCTAAGAAGCGAGCAAAGTGCAGTATGTATGTGTAAAACCGGGAAGAAAACTGAAATCCAGCTTTGCTATTAAACTCGATGTGATGCTTCCACACCTTCAGGCTATTTCTCTCTACATTCTGTATTTCTTTATAACGGTGGCAGCAGTCAACACTGTTTATGAAAAGGCTGTTTATTTGATTGGCAGGAGCACCACATTTCCACATGCTCGATAAGCACACAGGGCCAATTTTAAAGTAGCAGACAACTTTGGCAGGTCTGTCACCTCTCATTTATAGTCCACTGAATGACCACTTAATTACATTGCTGTCGAACTTAAAGGAGTAAATTGTAATCCAGACATTTCGTAATTTATATTTTTTGTAAGATTGTCTCAGTTGCAGGGCAGACTGCTTCTACATCTAGAATAAAATATATATTTTTTAAATATTTTTTTAATAGTCTACTTTTTCTGTAACAATTGGAGGGCAAAGTAGAGGACAGCTTTGGTGTCAGTTTTATACCTGAATGTCTTATAACATGGTGTAGAAAGGGGGCAGCACTATGGTGCAGGGGTTAGCGCTATTGCCTCACAGCAAGAAGGTCCTGGGTTCAGTCCTTGGGTCGGCCACGGTTGCCTTTCTGTGAGGAGTTTGCAAGCTCTGCCCGTGTTGGCGTAAGTTTTCTCCGGGTGCTCTGGTTTCTTCCCATTGTCCAAAGACTTAGAGTATGATTGGAGACTCTAAATTGTGTGTGTGTGAATGGTTGTCTGTCTATGTGCTGCCCAGCGATGGGTTGGCCTCCTGTCCTGGGTGAACCCCACCTTGGGCCCGTAGTCAGCTGGCAATGGCTCCAGGTTTCCCGCATCCCAAAATGCATATAGCGGTGTAGAAGAGGGATGGATAGATGGATGAATGATGTAGAAAGGTAGGGGTAGCTGCTTGAGATCTACCTCATACTCCTTGGCATAAATGTTGTGTGAACTATTACCATATTTTTTATACATAGAACAGATATTTTGAAATCATTTCTTGACTTTAAAACACCAAAAATGGAATGTATATCCAAAGTAAATGTAATTATTGTGTAACTACTATGTAATAATATATTAATAGTATTGCAAAATGACAGTGATGCGTCTTAATATGTGTATGCTTACTTCTTCCTGAATGGGCAGGGCTCTAGTGCTGTCAGCATGACGCATCTCTGCAATAAAGATAAACAGATGAATATGCTGCAAAAGCACAGAACATTTCCTTCTGCTGTGTTGGTGGCTATTTTTGACTCATGACTGGTAAACACATGGGCACAGCTTTTGCATTTGTATTCAA
The DNA here is from genome assembly GCA_037974385.1 of Arnoldichthys spilopterus. Lineage (NCBI taxonomy): Eukaryota > Metazoa > Chordata > Actinopteri > Characiformes > Lepidarchidae > Arnoldichthys > Arnoldichthys spilopterus. The sequence goes on from JBBPDA010000145.1 coordinate 25,825,480, forward strand.
ATACCGTAAATGTTATTGTTATTTATACACCAGCAATATGTGGGCGTAAGGGAGGTGCTCCAATTAGGAAAAAAAGAAAGAGAAATGGTTTGATTGATTAGGGAGGAGCGATTGCGATGTAATGATTTCCCTGGTGACCAATTTCCCCACATCTCCATGAGATATGGTGGTGGTGGTGGGGGGGCTACAGAACAAAACAAGCAGGCGTGGGCTTTCCTGTCGAAGCAAACAGGCCATCCGGCTGATTTGGTCCTAATGAACTGACAGAAGAGAAATAATAAACCAAGAAGCAGGGATCATAAGTCATCAATGGAGTGTAATAATGTCAGCCTTGTTAATTAAGTCTGGGGCTTGATATATAAATGTACGGGTGTAACTTGTTAACAGACTGTGGTGCCGCCGTGGTTCTGGTGGCATTTCTGTGCCAGGCTTAATCATGAAGTATGCACTACACACCTAAAACTCAAGGTGCTACAACTGGTTCTTCGGGGCGAGACCACTAAAGAACCACACTGGGTTTTTTAAAGAACCTGTCTAGGCGTTACTTCATTTCATTTGAATTCATTCAACCTGAGAGGTTCTCCATGGAATCCAACATGGTTTCTTTCGGAATTGCTTCCAAGAACTATTTTTAGAACTTTGTTTTTGAGGGTCTTAGAAGAGCAGATTATGTTGGCAGGTTGGAAAGTGAGTGATTATTCGTCATGGACAGGGTTATTTGGAGAAAATCACTGAAAATATGTGTCCAGTCAAAAAAAGTTGATTGGAGCAATGCCATTCGTGAGCCATGTTGGTTCCCTAAACTACTTTTGGGTACTCATATTGATACCAGAGAAGAAGAACTTATGGTTGAATCTTTCTATGGATATTTAAAAAATAAAATTCAACTCTAACCACTAAACTTTTCAGGATTTCATTTTTTTCCCATTTTATTTTTATTTGTCTTGAAAAATTGTTCTAGTTTTCCATATTGAGTCCATTACCAATGCAGCTTGGATAACAGAAGTAGGAATTATTTCTAATATATTTGCCATAGGATAACCACTTTTGGTTCCCTCCAGAACCTTCTAAGATATCACTCCAGAGGGTTGTAACTGTTTGAACCTAATGCAATATACCTTTCTGTACAGATTTCATAATTTGCAGCCACTTCCAGTTCCATAGGGTTCTTCAGTGTAGATATTGCTACAGTTTGAGTCAGTTGGTGTAGTCTTGCTTACTGAGTCAATTGCCATGGGTCATTTGAAGTACTTTGAGGAAATCAGTGAATCTTTGAACATCTAAGATTTATAACGTTGCACATTATTGGATTGAGCTTTTTTGTTCTTAGCATGTCAGTGCCCTGTGAAATAGCAACACAATTTCTGTTTATTGGCAATTATTCCAAATCAATATGCAGCATGTGCTAAGTCTGTTTGTGTTTAGATAATTGTATAATCCTTTCATTTGGCTGTCACTGTTCTTTAGAGAGCATTGCAACTGATAAAGCCCCCTGAGCAAAAAGAACCACACAGGTTACAAGCATCCATTTGAAGCAAGACACGTTTAGATATGGCCCTGCAACTGTTTATTTCATGTATTTTATCTTTATTATTTAGCAGCTTTATGGAATAAAACAAAAGCCTGTGTCAGTCACTGGGGACTGGTTAATGACCAGTGCTTTTGCTTCTCTTCATGTCCTGGGGTTAGAATAGTCCCAGTTTAGCATTTTCCACCTTTAAACAAAGGTCATAGTGCATGTAAAAAATAAAAGCGCTGCTGAGCAATTACTTTAATAACGTTTTTTTTTAGTAAAAAAACCCCAAAACAAATAGGGTCTTAACTACAAAAAAAATAAATAAATCATGCATAACATTCAAAAAAATTCAAAATGTAAGTACATTTTATTGCAATAATAAGAATAATAAATAATAATAATTGTTATTATTATTATTGTTGTTATTATTTTTAAAAATGTAAAAATAAACATAATATGCAGTAAGTATATGTTCTTTTTTAGCCATTACTTTATAAGTCCTTTGGCTAGAATCACAGTCTCCAAAGCTTCCCTTGGGTGCCAGCTAACGGTCTTTGTCTTCTTGATTTTGAATGTATTTTCCCTTTTCCTTGCAGAATGCTTCTAGTTCATAAAAGTTTCTCTGTCATCTTGTGTGGCACAGCATGTTTAATATCTAATCACAGATGTTCATTAATAAAAATAAGCCTGGGGATGGTAAAGATCCATTGCAAAGCCTAATCTTTCATTACTTGAAGTAGTTCAAAGTAGATTTTGATGTATAGTTTGAATCCTTGGCTTGTTGTAGTTTCCAGCTTCTTTCTTCTGCGGTTTCTTCACTGACTGTGGGACATTAGCTTCCAGGATTTGTTCATATCAGGTAAAATCCTTCTACTACTAAAACATTTACTACAATGCTAATACATTTACCCACATACCTAACAGCTGTCAGTGTGTACTTTTATTGAAATTCTTCTTGCGAACACATTAAGGGCAAGTTTTTATTTCCTCAGACCATAGAACCTGACTTTAAATTGCATCTGCTGTGCTACAGTTAGTTACTTTAGTTCTGAGACTTTAAGCTAACCTCCTGTTGGCCCTTCTCTGTAGATGATGTTTTGCAACAACATTGCAGGATACACTACCTTCCAGTCCATCAGTATTCCCATATTGCCATATCAACCATATTATCTGTTGGTCCTTGGCATTGGTGTTGGGGTTTTGCTTTGCATGCCTAACCAGCCAATGAGCAATTTTTAGAAGAGATTTTTCTTGGTTTTTCAGATATTGCCTTGACAAGTTTGTCTCCACAGTACTCTTGAAGGTCCCACTTCTTAACGATCTTACAGATCTTACAAAATAACAGTGCTTGCAGGAAGTGTTTAGACTAGCCCTTTATAGTCTTCTCTTCCTTTGAAGGCTGCAGTAATCTTCAGTTTCAGATCTGCAATCAGCTGCGTAGTTAAGCTCATGGCTGTTGAGTGTAAGAACAACACTTTGAGAACTTTAAGGCATCACATAATTCTGTGCCGTCTGTGATTGTCACCTGGAATTGCCGGAAATTGGCCTAACGACTTAGGTTTACAAAAATAGCAGTAAGGGTTCATCAAAAAAGGATGCTGAAACTTTAGCACATGCTGTTGTTGGCTAATTTGTTCTGGCTTGGTTCCAGCTCTCACAGAGAGAACTCCAATGCAAACTTGACTTGGCTCTGAGTGGGTTCTTGCAGACCTGTATTTATGTGGCGATCCTTTCTACAGTATGTACATTTTCTTTTGTCGTGTAGCAGAACATCCGCCGCGTATGCTGACCAGGGGTCTAAAAATGGCCCTACTGCGCGCCGCTCGTCACGGGGAGTTTGAGTCAGAGCGAGACGTACGCATGGAAAGGTCAGGGCTTCAGCAAAAAGACTTAGCTGAAATATCGATCCTGACAGCTTGAGCTTTGACGCAAAGCAACAGAAATGATTAAAACCTCAGCGGCTGCTTCAGAACCCTACCTTTACAGACCCGGGGGAGAGGTGCATATGCCATATGCTCCTTAGGATGTAGCCGTTTGAAACCAATGGTGTAATCAAATACCTCTGTTTTGTAATATGTAATATTTATATACGTAATCTAAGTAATGTGTCATCATGACAATCTGTATTGGCTACTTGCTAAAAGCTCAAACTGTCTTTAATATGTACAGTTGTCACCTGGAGTCATAATCTTCTCCCTGCTTTGTTTTTGGTCACGCTTTACTAAAGGGTAGCGTTCCTAAGGCTACACGACGTGTGAATAAGCCTTTTATGACAACTGCCGTTGACCTACATTAACATGTATAAAGGTTTATTCCAACAAGCTTCACTCGTCATTAAAGCAATTCTCATCAATTTCATCCCAGGAAGTGTAACGGACACTTGGAATAAACCTTTATAAATGTCTATGTAGGTTAATGTCACTTGTCATAAAAGGCTTATGTAACCTTGCCAATGGTACGCCACAGTATTAGGGTGTTACCTTGTTTTTTCTTGTCTTTTCTACCACAAAATTTGTGTAATTACCGCCTTCTTTGTTCTTTTTTTGAGCAAGGGGGATAAACAACCCAGAGATGAAAGGAAAATTCTCACTTTTGCTATGAAATTGTTTTTTATTTATTTTTTGTTTAAGCTAAGCCTTATTGGCAGCCGTTAGAATGTTATTAAGCACACATTCACAGGGTCATACTGACAGCTCCAAACTTGTAACGCTAGCTTCCTCAGCGCTTTAGCACTCACTTTGTTCGACTAATTGCTCCTGTTCTCAGGTTGCTCTAAATAAACAGGTTTCGGCGGAGTTGAGTGGGATACTCATATTTATCACTAAACAGCATTAACACAATGGTCACACCTTTTTTTTTATGTTTTTGTTTTTGATGAATGCTAGGTTAAAGCACACATTCAGCTTTTCTCAGTGTAGACAAATGGGAGCTTTGCATAAGTATCTTTTTACTGTTTATTAATACTCTTTAAAAAGATGAACGAGCAGCCCGGGCCTACGGAGCTCAGAAGTTAAGAAAAATTGTCGTGTTCTCCGCCATAAATCCACCCTTGAGCAATACGTCTGGCACAAAGTGCCGCCCGAGCCAGAACTATTATTGTATGGTAAGTTTTTAATCTTTTAAAAAAAGATGGCCATAAATATCAGGGGTGCTCTGTTTTTTTTCCCTCCCTTACATTCGCCTTTTGTGCAATGACAGTAGCTCAATTAACGCTACAGTTATAGCAGTAATGGCAAGTGGTGCAAGCCAGTATGTAGATGAGCAATGAAAAAATGTCTCATTTTTGCTTTCAGGAGCCTTTGAGGTTGAATATATTATGTCATATTTATTTTTTTACACCATTTAGAAATACAGCCCGGCCTTTACAATGTGTGAACACTCCATCCGGGATGAACCAATGGAGACGGTCCAAAATGACTTGAGAAAAACTTCTGATAAGTTAAACAAGAACGTGAAAGTGGCTTATTCATCATTGTGAACACACCCAATCATGCAAATACTGCACCACTAAATGTGACCTCTACATTTACCCATAACACGTGCACACGTGGAGCGGTGGGGAACCATGAGAAGCACCTGTGGAGCAGTGTAATGAGATGGTACCTTGCTCAAGTATACCTCAGTAGTGTCCAGGTCGGGACTTGAATCAGAGAATATGAAAGCGACGTATTCGTCATTGCACCACAACGAATCGGACCTCTACATTTACCCATCACACGTGCACATGCGGAGCTGTGGGCGGCTATGAGAAGCACTCGGGGAGCAGTATAATGGAACAGTACCTTGCTTAAGGCTACCTCAGTGGTACTCGGGTTGGGACTTGAACCTGTGACCTTGTTCACAAGGGCATGGTCCTAACCACTAGGCCACCACTGCCCTAAATAAATGCCCAAACAAATGGATTGGTAAAAGTAATCAATGTATCTACTTAAGATGTGTTAAGACATGTTTGAAGTCCCAATTATGCTTATGGTGGTACGAGGCTAACACTGCTAGAACCACCAGAAGTCAATAGTTACCCACATCGCTTCTGAAAAAACCTCTCGATCCACTTAAACCAGATCCGGCTCCTTCTTAAGATGGCACAGACTTTTTTTATGTTATCTAGGGCACCATGTGACTCGGTGTGTTTTCACATCTGTAGTTTTTTGCTCTGGTGCAAATTGATGAGTTTGTAAAGTCTGAGCTCTTCTGATTGGTCAGATGTGTCTGGGGCTGGAACTAGAACGTAAATACAGGAAGAAGCTTCTGTGTTCAGGAGTGGTGCTTATTTTTGTGGAAGAAATGTCATTTTGCAATTTATGGGCAGAGCATTTGCTCCTAACTGTGGTGATGATCTCAGCCCTAGATTCACGCGAGAACGTCAGCACTTGACAGCCTGATGTTAGTGGTCTCTTCTCACCATCTGTTTAGCTCCGACTCGCAGAGTACACCTGGCAGTTGGGTGGGATTGGGATCAGATCACATACATACGACTGCTGCAGAGTTTGTGTGGAACTGTGTTTGGTCTACACCCGAGTGTGATTATTGCGTTTTCACCTTCTCAAAAGACCCGAAACACAGGGTCAAATGTATAATGGTTCAATTAAAATGGACTGAGTGAAGAGAAGTGATGTATTTGCCATTGTGAACACAGTCACACACAAACGATACGTGATCTCTGCATTTAACCCCTCACACATTCACACGTGGGGCAGCGGGCAGCTATCAACAGCACCTAGGGACCAGTAAAGCTGGACGGTACCTTGATCAAGGGTACCTCAGTGGTACCTGTGACAGGACTTAAACCTGCAAAGGCGAGGTCCTTACTACTAGGCCACCACTACCCACTGACTAAAGGCTGCAGGTTTGAAGGCACACATACTGCGAGCTGTAAAGATGAACAAAACATGTATCTCTAAGCATTGTGAGCAACATCCCAAGGCCGCAGGGTCTCAGAAGCGATGTACTGATCTTGAGTTGCTTTTTTGTGGCAAACCTCCAGCGTAAATACAGAGGAATCCAATGGTGTTGTCTGAAATGGTGTTTTATCTTCATATTCTGCATCATTTTTGGTGTTTTGTGGTTTCGTGGTGTGTTTCACAACCCAGTCCTCAGGGACACACAGAGAATCTGCATTTATTGCTTTATCTTAGCTCAGTCACAACTATTCAGTGATCCTGATTGCTCAGTTTAAGTGTGTTGGGATAGACTAAATGCGTGGACCCTCTGGAGGCCCACTGATAAAAAGTGTGTTTTTTTTTCTTTGTAATTGAGATCGTCTGTGTTTCCTGAATAAAATATTAGTGTTGCATAAATACTTTAAAAGCGTATTTAGTGGTTAAAAAATTGGTGTTAACTTGGGGCCTATTCTAGCTTTGTGAGACTGTGGCTAAACCACTATAATGATAGCTAATTGGATTCCCCTGCACTTTCCCCCATGACATTTCTTTCTTGAATGAAACAGCCTTCAAAGACTGCTCCTGTAGTCTACATGGCTGACCTTGAGCCACCGGGAGATGGGGAAAGGTCGTTGTGTGTGCTTGGGACTGCGAAATCCCAAAGAGTGTGACCTAAGATCACTTCAGACAAGGTTGAACCAACACAGCACGACCTTCAGCAATTTTCTTTTTGAAAAACCCAAAATTCCCCACCAGCCATTTCCATTTCCAGTCCTGTCCTGCTTTACGTTACACAGTTAATGGCATTAACATAAAAAGCAGAACATTTCCCACGCTATGCATAATCCCAGCCCGAGAGTTTCTCAAAAACTTCCACAAAGGCGTGAGAAGGAAAATAAAACCGGAGCTCATCCTGTCAAGCTCACGTGCCAGACGGCGAGGCGGATCAATCCAAATCATTATGATATTCATGAGCAGCGTGAAATACGATGGTACATCTGATCTACAGCTTCACACCATGTGGTTGCCAGTTAATCAACAATAAGATTAACCCGTAGAAGATACACAATAGCCTGACGGAGGTCTGAGTTCGTCTCAGAAACTGGACTGAACCAGGATATTCACATGAGTTGTATAAAGGGGTATTTCATTTACAGTCGTGTTCAAAAGATTTGGCGCCTATTGTCGTGTGGTGTCGATTTTCTAAGTGCTTATTCTCTACAGAGAACACACATCTCAAATGTTTGCTTAGTATTGAAAAAAATAAGCATAAAATGTGGCTTGAGAAAAAGTTAGTGATCGAGAAAGAGAGAGCATCCCACCCACTCAGAGGGTTTGTGGACAATAATGCTTTCTTGGACTCCCAGCCATGAATGATTGTGGGGATCAGACTTGTGATCTCCTGACAATAGGCCAAACACTGATACAGTGGGGCCAACTGGGAGGCCAGCCCACTTTGAACGTTGCTCCTAGGTTCATCCGTTTTTCTTCCATTTCATTATCGAATGATCTCAGTTTCTCCAGAAATGCTGAACACGAGGGACGTCTCTTCCTCCCCTTCAAAAGTGTCTTTTAGACATTTCTTTTGTGTTTGTTTTGGTGTCAAAAAGCTGTCATCACACGTGTGGTGCTGCAGAAAGTGCTGCCAAATGTTGCAAAAGCTCTGTGTGAAAGTCAGTGGTGTGATCTCAGCATTTATATGTTTAGATCTGTCTTGAATAGTCTGACCGATATAAGCCAGGATCACAAAGTTTCTCATCTTTTGTCCTTCGCTTGAGTTTTGGAGATGCTTTTGAAGTTGTTTGGTATAAAGGAATACCACTCAAGAGCAGACTATGACTATGTGCATAGCACAGGTTCAGGGCATAGAATACCAACCGTTTGAACCATTTTACCAAATGAAGTAACCACTGGGAATTGTTGGAAACCATTTGTGCACCTACACACCAATAGCCTCATCGGCCAAAAGCCTCGTAGTCAACATAGCCGTTGGTGTTGAGGTGCATCAGGGGTCTTAATACTTCAATAGGGTCCACATTTTCAGATAAGTCGTCGCAGATGTATACCACTCCAATGGAGTACCTAATGGAGATTCAGAAGCGTCAAACTGTGCTTCGACAACAGCATTGCAGACGCACTATTGTATCCCATCAGCACCAGAAAGTGGCTGAACACTACACGGTTGAGTTAAACAGACTTCTCGGGACAGGCTGTCGATACTCAGGAGAAAAATGCCTTAAAACGCACAGCCAGGGAAGTCTATGTGTGATGAAAAGTTTTGGCTTGCCCATGTCATTGGTTTGGTTTATGTACAATCGATCATGCAGTATGCCCTGGGGGAAGGGATGCAATACAAATATGAACTGCTGCTTCAAAGACCTGGCAAAGTGACTCCGTAGAAGATGGGTGATAACATTATCAGTGGAACATAGACACTTACTGCAGAAAGGCATCTGTGACCAAATGCTGACTACTGGGTCTGTTTGACTTTAAATCCAATGCTCAAACACATTCTGGGTTTGCAATTAATGCAATTCCATATATGCGATGTGAGCAGAGCAGATTTTCTGCTGTCTAAACAGCAAAAAGCCATATGAAATTTCTCCCATTTGTAGGTGGTTTCAAGTCTCATTCCTTCTGCATCTCTGGTCATCCAACTGCATTGTCATATTGGATTTCAGCTGTTTTTTGGGGCTGACATTGAGGTGTCAATGTCTGAAAAGAAATTTGGTGCTGCACACCACAACGCTTTAACACGGGGAGTTTTAAACAGGCACTTAGGAAACATCTGATTTTATATGCTGTGGTTGAAACGTAGGATGAAGATTCAGAGTTACAGGAAAGGTGTGAAGATCTAAGCTCATAAACGCAACCATACGTTTTGCCCCTTTCCAGTCAGTGCACTGTGGGCATTGTTGCTATAGCAAGCAGTGTGGATATGCAGTCTAAAACATCAAGTCTAATAAGCAAATCTGATTATTATAGACCACAGAACATAATGCACATTAATAACGGAATCGTGTACACACAAATAGGAATCTAGGTAATACCAGTCCCATGCATGCAGTAAAGGGTTAAAAAAGAAATGGATATGACTTATGGACTATTTCTCTGGCCCATTTCCAAAAGGTTACATACAAGGCAAGTTACATATAAAGACATCATACTATATTGACAAATGACAAATAGGTAAGAAAGAAATGGAAAAAAGCATGAATAAAAAAGGAATAATGTAAATTCAGAGGGTGTTCTCGGAGTATGGTAGCATGGTCTTCATATCAAACATTTTCCATCAACAAAGACAGTAAGAAAGTGGGTCTACACATTATGATCTCCGTCTAAACAGATGCAAATGGCATGCATGGAATCGGTTATGAAATGATTATGAAATGGCAGAAGGCAATAAAGTCTTTAGTTTTGGCAAGATGAATGGTAGAGCTGCAAACAAAATATCAAAAAATGGCATCTGGAAGTGTTGTACAATGCGATTTTGGAATTATTCAAAAATAAAGAGACTTACTACAGTGCGCATTTCGTTTTCTCAAACAAAAATATATATATACTCAGAATAAAATATAAAAACGTCTAATTTTCCAGAATTAAATTAAACTAATTTCTTTTAATGGTACATTTTTTAATCCGTTTCCAACTTTCGATCACCTTCTGATCTGAAGTTTTAGGTTTAAATATACTAAATTAACCAGGTGGATATTGACCAGATTCACCCCAAGATGGAAAAAGGTTCATATAATAGTACAGATGTATAAAAAAATTAGGCCAAAGGTTATGGAGAGAGGGTCAAGACAAGAACATATGATAAAAAGGAGACTGGAGCTTCCTGGCATCGGTCACAGAGAGGTTTTATGAGCAGGTACATTTCAGAAAGCTTTGCCTTAAGATGAAGAACTTCAAACCGTAGGAGACCATGTTTGGCACAAAAAGAGGAAGAATGTGACTGATGCAAGATTTTCTACCACATGTCTGTGGGTTCCTCTCCAAGATCTTGCTCCCAAGGGCTTTTACTATGAGACAGAGAGTAATTGTGCACAGATGATATTCTGGTAAACAGGATATAATACACTTTTCACTATTAACCAGTTAAAAAAAAAAAACATCTATGCGTGGATTTTACGTTTACATGATTTGACAGATGCTCTTATCCAAAGCAATGTACACAGAAAGCAATTAGGGGTTAAGTGACTTCTTCAAGGGCACTTCAGCTGTGAGTGTTCCTGCTGGTTTGGGGATTTGAACAAGCAACCCTTTGGTCACAAACTCGCTTCTCTAACCTTTCGGCCAATGGCCTTTTCTGGTTCATCTAGAAAGTTAGGGATATTGTCATGAACAAAGCATTTAGATGATTAAATTATGCAGAAATTTCGAGAAAATGATTAAATTTCCTTCTAAAATGTTAAAATTAAATCTGCCGAGTAATTGGTTTTATCTAGGTTACTTAGGCTAACGTCTACTTAGGTGTGTGGCTGTTTATAAAATTTCCCTCAGGATCAATAAAGTATCTATCTATCTATCTATCTATCTATCTATCTATCTATCTATCTATCTATC
>JBBPDA010000145.1:25859105-25883424 GCA_037974385.1 Arnoldichthys spilopterus
CTCTCTCTCTCTCTCTCTCTCTCTCTCTCTCTCTCTCTCTCTCTCTCTCTCTCTCTCTCTCTTCCTCCCTCTCTCTCTCCCTCTCTCTCTGTTTGGCTGCTGTGATGAATAACTGCTAGCAGTGGGCTGACAGACATAGGAACACCAGGCATCTGTGTTCTCCCTCAAGCCCAGCCACAGAGGGTGACACCGGCACTATTGTGACACTTGAGCCTCTGTGTCAGATCAGCCCACTAAGCAGTAATGGCCCTTCTCATTCTGTCACAGATTCAATCACAGGGATTGGTTTAGTGGTTTGTATGTGAAGGCCTAGAGCTTTTATTCACCTGTGAGGAGAATGACCATATCTCCCGTGTGCTGCGAGTGCTCGTAGGAGGCCTAGTGGTTAGGACATTGCCCTTGTGAACGGAAGGTCGCAGGTTCAAGTCCCGGCCCGAGCACTACTGAGGTACTCTTGAAGAAGCGAACTGTCCCGCTGCACTGCTCCCCGGGCGCTGTTGATAGCTGCCTGCTGCTCACGTGTCCACGTGTGCATGTGTGATGGGTTAGATGCAGAGGTCACATTGAGTGCTTGAGTGTGTTCACAATGACAAATAGTCACTTTCACTGTCACCTAAGAGTCATATAATGAAATGCACTTATGTAAAGTGATATATTGGCTTGTACATTTATGCTGTTGATATATATTTATATCTTTCGCTTTATTTATATTTTTCTATTATAGAGAATTTATACCAGACCAAGCTTCATTGCAAACTGCCTGGTTCACTATTTGCCTCAGAAATCTGAGGTCATCTTTGGTCTATTGAAAGTCAGTGACAGCTGAAAGGAAATCAGGGATGCTGCCTTTATCAGCTATGGCCCAAAGAACTGGACGCTCACTAAATATTAAAAAAAAAACTTAAAACATTCTTTGTACATTAGCTTTTAACTTGCTGATTTTACTAATTCACTTCTTTTGTTATTTTTATTATTTTATTTATTTTATTAATATTTATTTATTATTTATTTCAGGTTTTTTATTATGAATAATTTAATTATGTATTATTATTATTATTATTTATATAATTTCTTGTCCTATACAAATAATGTTAATTTATAATATTATATAATATTATATTATATTTTATTATAGTACAATAGGGAAATATTGTGTTTTCCACAAATATTTTTGTGAAATGTAGCCTTTTTCCGACATCACTATGCTATTGGACACACACTACACACATTTGGAAAGCAAACTTTGCTATTTTAATGAAAAATTATGTTCACGGTCACAATAACAGGCCTTGATCTCCTTTTTTCCCCTCTCAAACCGCATATCTGCACTGTGGTCTGTTCCAGATCTGTCCAGCAAATGTGGCCTTGATTAGCTGTCTGTTTATCTCCTGCTCCAGTTCCGCCCGCTCCCTGACTTACAGAGCCTCACAAAAGGCCCTAATGCCCCCCGTGAAATTCCCCCTGAAAAGCCATTATGTGGCTTGCGCGGTTCTGCCTCGACGGGCTAAACAGCCCTAGCTGGGGCAGCGACTGCATGAGAAGCTCCAGTTCTGTCATCATCTCTCACATCGCAGAGGGATCACAGACAGGCGGTCATGCTTTCGTCCACACTTATGGCTCTGGACAGCGTGGTGTTTCATATTTCTAGCATGTATTAACCGTCCGGGCTTTTTCATATGACCAGCTGTGGCAACCGTGGACTGTGCATGGAGCTCCCATGCAAACAGTGCGGATTGGTTCAGACAGACCACCTGCCATGATCTGAATTGCCGCATTTTCTCTGAAAACGGAAAAGTCGAGGCTGATAGCAGAAGCCCTCGTCAGGGGAGCCGGTCCCAATCAAGGCCAGGCCGGTCGTTTGTATTAAGGTTGGAAGAATATATTGACTGGCCAATATGAAAGTTACATGGGAACACTTCAGTATAGAGGGGTATTATAATACCCTTGTGAAGCCCTATTAAGCCTTATCAAGCTCGTAGTTGATAATTAACTGGCTGATTAATCATTATTAAGGGGTATCTAGGGTAAATTAAGCATTTTCCAAAGAGCTCATTACAGCAATATTAAAGGGCCCATGTAATAGAAAATGTCCCTCGTTTTCATGAAATACAAGTGTTTTGTATATTAAACAAACATTAAGAAAGGTTTCGTTAATCCCCAGTTCATACAGTCGCCAAAACAGTGACTTTACAGTAGAGGGCAAAAACGATCCTTACTTCTAATATAAATTAATGGAAGAATATTTTTGAACAGGTGATTTTGAAGCATTTATTTTTTCCATGATAGTTTCATACAATGTAATTGCCAGAAGAGATGTTGATGTAGAAAAATGATGATTGAAAAAAAGAAGAAGTGATTTTCACTGGACAGTGATGATATATACTCTTCTGTTCCAGTCAAGTCTCAAGAATCAATCGCATTTGACCAAATCTCTCTACCAAAACTTTGTCTTTGTTGGGCGTTTATGGAAGTAAAACCTGTGCAGCAGCATTAAAACATTAATAAGCAAGAGAACACATTTGTTTCTGTTCATAACTCAACTATTTTACACAAAATAAACCAAAAAGCTTGGAGATACAGTTAAAAATGTCAAAAATCTCAATTCACCAGAATGTAGTAGAAATGGTAAGAATGTTCCCTAACTAAAGACCCTGAAGAAGTAGCCACCCTGTAATCTGAAAGGTGGAAAGGCAGGACGTTAGGATGATTTTAAGGGCCAAGCACTGAGGCCATTGTGGGAATATTGTGTAATAATGGAGGTTCGATATTATATTTTTAACAGGCCCCAACATTTTTCTTGCTGTTTGTAAGGGAATACTACTGTGGTGAACACAATGCCCTACTATGCTGAGGTTAGTGATGTTCTTATGACTATTTACCCAGGGCGATTATCTTTATTACTGTAATACACTCTTACTTTGAGCACAAAGAACCTTTATGAGCAAAGTACCATAAACATATACATGCCTGTGAACCTTTAGCAGGACTAGTTATAACTCAGAAAGCTGATGAAAATAAAGAGCGTATCAAATGAAATAGTCAACAGACCACCAAAACAGCTTAGCAACCGGCCCCCCAAATTGATGATCTTTAAATTATTTAAGGACTTGAGTTTCTGCTGTTTTTGCATTTAACAGCCACATCAGCTGGTAATGCACTGTTTAATTATTAACTATGAGAGACAAATAGATCTGCTAATGCTATATAATCACCTAGCTCTAGTGCCGTCGGTGCCAAAAAATTCACAACAACCACCCACACTAATCAGGACGTTTTTAGAGATCTTTAAGATCAATCTCCTCCTTTGTTATTCCTCGCTGCTGGAACAGCATCCATACAGTTACATCATCACATGAGTCTTTTATGACAACTGGCTTAAATCTACATGAACATTTATGAAGGTTTATTCAGATCAGCCTCACTTGTCATAAAGGCTACTTTAATCAGTTTTACCCCAGAAGGAGTGTCAGCATCAGGCTTAATGTACAGCTTAATGTCAGTTGTCATTAAAGGCGTATATAGATGCCATGTAGCCTTATGGTCCCTACAGTAAAGTGTTACCTAGTTTTCTTTCATCTAGATCAGGGTGCCTAGGTCATGGAGAGCTGGTGTCCATCACAGTTTGGGGATTTTCTAGCTCAATCACACCTGGGCCAACTCACCTTTTAATTGCCAGTGGGTTTGATGAAAGGAGCTACCAAATGGTGCTGGGAGCTGGCCTCCATATGGGATTAGATTTTAGCAACTGGGCTAAACCCATAGGTCACAGTGGTCCCTTTTCCAGCATTGTTTGTAGCTTACATCAGTCCCATTCAGCTGCTGTTTGTGCCAAAAATTTCACACCAACCACCCACACTAATCAGGCTGTTTTTAGAGGTCTTTGAGATCGATCTCCTCCTTTGTTGTTCCTCACTGGTGGAACAAGCTACCCAGCTACATTAGAACAGCAGAGTCTCTCTCCATATTCAAGAAGCACCTCAAGACTCAGTTGTCCCACATCCACCTTAGCATCTAAGCCTATTGGTCACGTCAAACTCTTGCTACCTGATAACTGCCTAGAGAATGTTTCCCAGATGTAATGTATGTAATGTTTCACTTCTAGATCTCACTGTAAAACGTTGCTGTCTGTATTTTATGACTAGGAGGAATGTGTTGGACTCCTTGTAGCACTCACTTCAGTGTTGTCCTGTGCAACTAAAATGCTTGATCTGTAGCCTGGAAGTCGGTTTGGCCAAAAGCATCAGCCAAATGAATAAACGTACATGTAAAGTGATCAGTCTGGACGCTCTGGCTTTGGTTGTTAAGGAGAGGAAGCTGGTTAAGCTACTGCATGTCATGGACAACGACTTTTATTCGCTACATTAAAAGCTTGACCTATCAGAGGAGCACCTTTAGGTCTAGACCAAGGATAGATGGATGAGGTGAGTCCATGTCCTTCCTTCTATACAAATGAATCCTAAATTTCTCTGCCACCTTGGAGCCAGACTTTCACATTAGGGAAGAGAGTTGATGTAAGGGTAAACCTACTCATTCTGTAGGCCCACTTTCTTCTCTACTCCCTACCTTCAGAACGCTTGACAAACAACACTACTGAGCCACTCCACACCATGATCCGAAAGGGCAAGGTGCAGGTGTTGCATCCAGTCTTTTTCAGCAATGGCAGTCAAAGACTTAATTCCAAGGTGTAACCACACCTCTTTGCAGTATAGTAGAAGTTCAGGGTAGTCCCTACCCTCAAGTAAGAGCTAAAAAAGTCCTTGAAGTCCTCACAAGCGAAGTTCCCTAACCACTAGGCTACCACTGCTTCTGCAAAAGTTACTAAGATTCACTTCTTGTTTACAGCTTTTTAAGTGGCTTTAATGAGCCAAATCAATCTGGCACTACATATATATGTATCAAGATATTTTCTCATGCTTGAACATCATCTGTTCATGCTGCTCTTTTGAAATGTCACACAAGGCCTATTGTTTACTTATTATGTGGGTTGTATTACATAAATAATGCACAACTCCTACTGTATATATGTCTTTGTGGGCAGTGGAGGCCTAGTGATTAGGTCCTTGCTTTTGTGAACTGAAGGTCGCAGGTTCAAGTCCCGACCCGGGTACCACTGAGGTACCCTTGAGCAAGGTACCGTCCCGCTACACTGCTCCCCAGGCACTGTTGATAGCTGCCCACTGCTCTACGTGTGCAGATGCGATGGGTTGAATGTAGAGGTCACATTTCGTTGTGGTGCTTGGGTGTGTTCACAATGATAACGGTCACTTTTCTTTATGTGCTTTCTGAATGCTGCTTGGACAAAACAGCTTCTCTCTGGGCGCAATAAAGTATGAATCCATCTATCTGATCTATCTACCTGTCTCGAACCCAACACACCTATACAGCAGTCTCATCCATATCCTCCTCCTCCTCCTCCTCCTCCACCAGCCTCAGCTTTTTGTTTAGTTTCTCATTTTCCCGACTAATTCGGCCTAATGCAGCCATGCAGCGCCTTAATCTGCGGCGGAGAAATGCGCTGTGACACTTTATTTGCCCGTCGCGGATCCGCTGCGCCATCGGCGGGGCAGTTTAATAAAGCGCTCGGGCTAGACGGTCTGCGTCCCCAACGCCGCTCTGACACAGTAAACAGATCAAAAGGCTTCTATAATGAAATCTCATCTCTAGCCAGGCCCCCCGCACCCCCGTACGAACAAAATATCGCCTCGAAGAAAGTTTGCCGCGGTTTCGGGCATTATGCATCCTGCCATGACTTCTGGATTGCTTTTTTTTTTTTTTTTTTTCTTTCTCTTTCTGTTTTTTTTTTTTTCTCTCTCTCCTTTTTATTTACATTTGTTTATTCCGCGCCATCTGTCATCTGAGGCACATAGATAACGAATGCCATCTCGAGAAAGGAGCCTCGGGGAAAAAAAAAAGAAAAGAAGTCAATCTTAGCCCAAGAGCGAGCGGCTAATAGAAACAGATATGCGTCACGACGAGCGGTTTGCCGTCCGATCGGTACATATTATTTTTGTGTGAGCGCCGGGGCTACAGCAGGTAAGGCGACGTAATGTGACATGAGGAGGCAGTCATTGTCGTTTATGTGAGGAAGATGGATGCCGCCGACCGCCGGTGCCGCATTATATATTAAGGCGGAAGCTGAACGGGAGCTTAAGGGTGGCTATTACACCAGGACAGTCTAAAATAACGAGATGTATTTTGCTCCTAGATATTTTCTGACAAATAGGCATATTGTTGCTGTCACATCAAAACTTTGTAGGATTTTTTAAAATGTACATTTTATTTGTTTGTTTTTGCACCATTCTGACCTGTCAGCTGCCCTTTTATTGCGCCTATGAGGCACTTTTAAGCCTTTTTAAGCCAGAGATGTCTTCCAATGTGAAAAACATGTCAATGGACACCTTACAGTCCACTTTACATTACACATTACACTTATTAGACAAGCATGTTGCTGATGATTTAGTGTTGGGCAGCATGCTTCTATTGTATAATTATTGGGCTACACTTTGTCATTTTCTTTCCTTTTTGAGCATATTGTGGGTGTAATCAGTACTTAAAACCAACTGCAAATGTCATTCTAAACAGCAGACTGAATAAAAATGATTAAATCATAGAGAACCATGTCATTAAAAAGCACTTTTTAAAGTGGCAGTACAACCTCTCTTTGTCTGTGCTGTCTTATCAAGCTCAGAAAAACATGATTTTATGATACATATAATGTGCTCTGGCAATGTCTTACCAGAGTTAAAAGAGTTAGCACCTGGGTGGGCCGGGCCCTCCCTTCGCAGCCCGGCTGTCAGAGTTTATGTGTACCAACTTTGCCATGGTTGTCTAACAGGGCGGAGTCCTTGTCTCTGGTGTGGCTGGCATGGTGCCTAGGATACACTGGACTCTCATCTGTAATTTGGTAAAGGCCCTAGGGCTGTTTATCCCGCGGATCTCTCTGTCTCTCCCCCCTCTTTCATGTCCTCAGCAGTCAGGCCTTGAGGTATGTCAGTGTATATGTCTGCTGATAATTCTTTTATTCTGTAGCGAGTGTGTAGAGTGCACCAGGGAGGCTCACATTTAGCTTCGTGGGCTCCTTGGTGTGTTCGGTTGTGGCACGGAAGGTCTGCATATGTTCCCCACAGGCTTCCACGTGCTGTGGGTTGTGGCACGGGAGGCTCACTTTCTGTTGTTGCTGTCATCCGCATTCTAGTTCTAGTTCCCGTGTCCCACAACCCAAACTCAAAAGCCTCCTTACCAGCATCCAACAGAGCAGGCCCTCATAGCTCACCGCTAACAACTTTTAACCCATTTTCGCCCCTTTTTCGGTGAAAGGCTTCTAAACTCGTCTAGTTTCGCAGCACGCCCCAAGTAATATTGCACCACCCACGTCATGTTATTTTAAAGACAATCACCCCAGGCTATATACCACAAACCCTTTGAGAACCAGTGGTTTACATGACCAATATCATATGTCAGAAATGATTTTAAATATGGTGTTATTACATTAATGTTCGTGAAAATAAAGGCTCATTGATAGTCTTTGACTTGGATGTCCAATTCTAGGAAAACCCCTAAACTGGTGTAGAACTTATTACTTCAGAACTTCAGAAAGGTTCTTCACCCTCAAAAATAGTTCTTTAAAGGACCATGCACTTTAAGGTTCTTTAGGGAACCAGCATTGCTCCAAAGAACTCTTTTTGGCTTTATCACCATATAAGGTTGCCAGTTTAGAGATTTTCCCATTATGTATTTATATCACTGACTTTAAATAGGGAAGGGTCAAGAATGGCGATACAATGCAAATGCTTGCAGGCCAGAGAGAGTGCTGGGCATCGTAGTGCTGTTGTATAACAACCAGTAACACACAGAGCTTGTGCCTCAGGCTCTAGAAGAGATGCTGATCTATACTGAGCTCTGTAGTGACTTTCTTTTTTTGCGGTAAGACTGGAGCTGCGTTCAAAGAAGCAGCCTTTCTTTACTCTCAGTCGGCCGGGGTCTTTTAAGAGTGAGCTAGCTGTCACTCTGAGAGTCCACAGCTCTCGTGGTCCACCAGTGATACTCACTTGGTTCTTTCTTTCAGTTGTAGACAGGTAGGGTTAAGGTAATAATAACAGCTAATGGAAACCTAGTACTCTATTGTCATGCAGATGCAGGCGCAGTTAAGCCGTATAATGCCGGCCTATTGGATTGGGTGTATGTGCACCTTAATGCTAGTTGCGTCAAATTGAAGGAGCCATTTGAAAGAATAATGTGGACCATTGTAGTGACAGGCTGCAGCCATATGTCAATGGGCATGACCCACAGCTCCTATTTTGCTTTCACTGCTCTGGAAAGAGAGTGCAAAGAGATTTATTGGTAGCAGTACTGGTGACCTCATGATTTTGTTTAGTTTTTGAGCCCCAGCTGTAAAACATGGTCAGATATGTTGGTGTGAAAGTAGAGATATTCGGTTAAGTACTAAGCCCCAATCTGTCAGTGTGGACCATTGCCTTCTGTCATTAAACTACTGTGTAAATTTGTAGAAAAAAATAATAGTTTGTCTTGCGGCATGGGGCATTCGCTTGTTTTATCATTTTTTATACTCTTTACAAAAAGCAGATCAAATTTCCTTTGCTTCTTTTTTAAAGAAAAGATTGATTTAGAATGTAAAGAGAATGTAAAGACATATATATAGTACACACACACATCTATCTATCTATCTATCTATCTATCTATCTATCTATCTATCTATCTATCTATATATATATATATATATATATATCAATTTTTTTTGCCATTAATTCTTCAGTCTATATGGTAAACATTTATAAACTAATCTGAACTGATGATTTTTGTAATGTCACAAAAACTATATATATATATATATATATATACTGCTTTTTGAATGGTATAAAACACAGTCCAGAGTTAATTCAATTACATACATCAGTTTTAAGGTCCAATAACAAAGACAGCTTTTTACATTTCATTGTGAAATAATCATTTATAAAGATTCTTTAAAGAATTTAAACTTGGTAGGATGATTAGCGGAGGCTCTTTAAGGTACTTGTCCATGCTGCTGTTTGCATTATTGTTATAACATTTGGAAATGTGGGTTTCCTTTGTGGTTAAATCATCATTAAAATTTGAATTTTAAAGTCCAAAGTTCAAGTTATGAAGGTTTTAACTATACTCCTACGACGTATAAAGTGTTATAAAAAGAGCATATCAGCTTAGACGTATGGTTCTAGGAAAAACCATGTTATGTAAGTTATGTTAAGGTTCTTCACACTTGTGCATCTCATTATTTGAATCAAATTCTTTGAAGCCTTTTCTTCATTTAAGGGTTATTTAAGGAAGCAATAAATTGTCCTCTAAGGCTCAAACCACGCTTGAGGGAACTGTACAGTCAGTTTTGCTCCATTCCTCTAGTCAGTTGGTGCAACAAATCTTGGGGGTCCAAGATTACTGTACCATAGTACTGAACCATTGTTATGACATAAGTCTATGATGTTGCTCTGCTTTTTGGTGTCTATATTTTTAAGAGAGTATTAGATGAAAAAAGCTTTTATATGTTATATAATGTTATATAATGTGATTATTTGCATATCAGTTGGTGGCCATGGCAGACTTGCATATGCGAACAAAGACAAATGAAAAAAGAACCTAAAATTGAAAGATCATGAAACATGTGAAATATGTTTTTGACCCAGATCTGGCAGTGCCGCTGTTAAAACTCTGCCCTCTGACCTCTTTGCCAGCGGCTATGTTAATGATGCGTGGAGACGCTCCACATTTTAAAGATTTATCTCGTACGCCTCCAGGAAAACATCACTTCATGCACCTCCAGTGAAGCACCCTTCAAACCCGCTGTCCGTTCCGCTTTGTCTGGTTATCTGAGTGGAGAAGAGCTACGGTTAGTGGTGAGTGGTAGGGTAGTCATAAAAAACTGCCCCCTGCTAAGGAGACGGGCAAATTGGTTAAGACTGAAAACTCTACGCGTCTACCCTCGTTTTAAAAAGTTCCACAAATTACAGACGAGCTTTACAAGCAGGAGTCTCCCCCTCCCCCTGGACTCCAAACGATATGCTGATGCGCCAGAGGTGTGTGCCGTGACCATAACAACTGCTACTGCTCTCTAATGCTCATGTTTGTGTATGCCCTCAGGCCAGAGGAACCGTCCGCCCATGACTTATGCAGCAACATTGACTTTCAAACATGCAGTCGGTTTGTTGAGGCCTGTTAAGTCGAATGTGGTTTTGCAGCCATCTTTCTATTCGTCTGCCATACCGATTGCATGTGCCTGTTTAGATGGACGCGTGCAACATCCCATGCCCATGGGCATTGACCGGCCAATAATATGCATTACGTTGAGCTGCTATCGGGTTGATGATAGCTAATCTGGTCATGCTAATCCAGCTAAAGCCCAGTGATGTATTCCAAGCGGTTACCATGCTGCTGCCTGTCCACTGCACGGAAACGTACAGACAAAGGTCTACTTCGTTTTCCTTCCTCCATAATGACAAAGACAAAGGTACGAGTACAAGTAAAGAGAGGAAATGCTGAGAGTCGTAGGTTCTGTAAGCAAGGAGTTAGTAATAAATGAACTAAGGAATTAATAACAAATTAATTTTTTTTTCTTTTTTACTTTCTTACAAAATTTGAAAACACATCAAAAACTTGTTTGAAAAATCATGAAAATACCAATAAAATGGGCCAAAATTTTGTGGAAAATCATATTTTGTTCCAACAGTAGCAAAATAAACAAAAGAAATATGTTTATTATTAATAAATGATACTTTTTCACTGTACTGTATAACTTAACTTTTAGTGTAAATTCATGTAAAAAGAGTTTGTTTCAAGTCATTGCTGCTGTTGGTCAAATTTCTTTACCCAGTTTTGGTTTTTTAACTCAACAAAAGCATCACAATAACTAAACCCTTCCTCTACCAGTTAAGGTGATTTTATAATAGGAACTGTTGATCTGTACCAGTTTTTTGAACGGTTCAAACATATTATTTATTCAAACATGCAAACATATTTGGATCAGCAACATGTCTCACATTTATCCAGTGTATCACTGTACAAATTGCTACAGGTATGTTCTACTGTGGTTACTCCAATTAGCACAGCAATGGACACAACGCCCTCCACTTCTGTGTTTCATGGAATCAAACTGAATTTAAGTCTGACTTAAATTCTTGTCTTGACTTCTGAGCACTGAGAAAAGCATATAAATACACTTATTATTATTTTTAATATAGCAGAGATTCTCAAACTTGGACCTTGAATCCTGGATTTTGTAATCATCAGTTGATTTGACTTTGGGTGACCAGTCAGCTAATTAACTAGTGGTGATTACAAAATCCAGGAGTGGAATCTGGATTCAAGGTCCAAATGTTAAGAACCCCTGTTCTACAGCATCACCAAAGATCTTCTGACTGAGTGTGGATCCATTGACCTGATAATTTTCAGATTTTCTTTCAAGTGAGGGTCCCATAATGCATGGGCACATCTGGCAGATGCAGTGCCTCGAAGAATGGGATCCGACATGTTCGACAAACATAAATGAAATGATGTCTCTAGATTTTCACTACACTGAATAAACCACAGGAAATTGATACTGGAAGCTTTTTCACAACATCAGCCTCACCATGGTACAGTATGATGTATGTTATTTAGATAATGAGTTGATTATGAAAGCATAGATAACCACACGTGCAGCACTTTTCAATCCTACATCTGGTGCATAATTATATGCTACATGAGGCTTTTATTTGAAGGAACACGCTGATTCAAAAACAGTAAAAAACAGACATGTCCTTGTCATTACAGACGTAATTACCCAATCTAGCAGTTTAGTGAAACAAAACGGGCAAATAGATACAAAAAACCACTCAGAATCTATTTCATCTTAAAAAATAACAAAACTGACCCTTAAGAATCCCATTCTGGAACAAAGCTGCTATAAGACCACCACCACCCTTCTCGAGCACACAGTGGATTGTCTATTTTTATATAACCCCCCCACTTGAGATATTCAAGAGATCTTCAGTGGGAGTAATGGTCCTTAAAGAAGAGAAATGCTGACGAAGATTGCTGCCTGAGGTTTATGGCTTAATCCATATTAATACAAGCAGCAGCAGTAGCAAAGGGGAAAAAAAAAGAAAGACGGCCATTACATTTTTCATAATCTCTCCATTTCTGTGCGCCGAAGATAGCGGGCGTAATTAATCCGTGTGATAAACGGCAACGTGACAAGGCTGCCTGTGTTTTTTAGAGGACATGTGTTCTCTCTCCATTGTTTCAGCCAAAGCTTTTGGCCGTGTTCGGCGGTGACCAGGCCGTTCTGTCACAGGCATGCTAGCTGTGGATGGAACAGAACAGACAGCTCAATGTTGCCTCGAATTGAATGGTGTATTGCGAGAGCAGCAGACTGCAGCTATCTGGCAACTGCTAAATCAACTGGAATGTCATTAAGGGAGCTCACTTTCGCAGAATTCTCTGAGGTGAATTCGCTCAACCAGTGCATGTCAGGGAGTGTACGCTACATTTTTAGCAAAACCGTTTTTTTAGTACCAATAAAAGGGTCAAACCATTTTTAGTGCTCCATAGAACAGTTCTTAAAAGTTTTTTTCAAGAACCATGTACGGCAGAGTCTCTCTAATGGTATTAAACCCAGTAAAGAACATTTTAGGCCTCAAGAGGGTTTTGCATAAGCTATTCTGGTTCTATAAACCAATTGGTCAAATTAGGAACCATTGAATATATACTGGGCACAATTTTACCCAAAACAGGTTGTATGTAGTAAAATAAAAGTCTATACACTAACCAGCCATAACATTAGCACCGGTAAAGTGAATAACATTAACTATCTTGTTATTTCACTACAGTGAATGGTACAATGTTAAGCAGCATGTGAACAGTCAGTTTTTGAAGCTGATGTGAAAATGGGTGAGTGTCAGTATCTGAGCCACTTTGACAAGGGTTTTTTTTATGGTTAGATGTTAGAAGTTAGAGTATCTCCAACATGGCAGGTTTCAGTAGTATCTACCAAAAGTGATTCAAGGAATGACAACCGGTGAAATGGCAACAGGGTCATGGGCACCCAAAGCTTGCTTATGCATGCAGGGAGTGAAGGCTAGCCCATCTTGTCCCATCCTACACAAGAGCTACAGTGGTTAAAAATTGACTGACTCTGATAGAAAGGGGTCAGAACACACAGTTCACCACAGTCACAGCTGTTTCAGCAACATGAAGGACCTACTCAGTATTAGCCAGGTGGTGTTAATGATATAGCTGATGGATATATAGTAACATTCTTTGACTCCAACAATACTGAAACACATTTTTTTTTGCTACACAGAATCATTTTTAGGTCTTTAATTTATACATTCAAAAAATTCATTCAGATGAATATAAAACCATTTCTCTGAGGAATGAGGAATCAAGTTCTCAGAGGAATCATGTCCATCAGCTTTTGTACATTTAAGTAGTTCTTTGAGTGTCCAGGGTTCTATATATACTCCATTTTCTTACTTAGAGAATCCTTGACGAACCAATTTTTCAAAGTTGCACACAAATAATATCAGATGTGATATGGGGAATGGTGAACATCCCTCCAGTTCGTAATGATCTGATCTTAAAGTAGAGTTCGTTGCACAATTTAACAGAACATTCCCTAAAAATCAAACACATTCTTTTGCCAATCAATAGAGAACCATTTCTGAATATGAGATGCGTGAATGTAAAGTTTAGATCACTCAGACCAGTGATGGACCAGCGGTTGGAGATTCTATCCCCACATGGAATCAAACACCACTCTAGACTCTTCTCCTTCATTGTTCCTCAATGGTGGAATGAGCTGCCCGGTGACCCTAGATCTGCAGAGTCTCTCTCCACATTCAAGAAGCATCTCAAGACCCAACTGTTCCAGACCCACCTCAGCACATAAGCCCATCGGTCACGTACACACTATTGGTACCTGATAAAGGCCTGAATGTCTCCCAGATAGTAATGTTCCACTTAATTTTTATTATAGAACTTGTCATCTGTATTTATTGTAGTAGTTGCTGTTTGTTGTTATTGTAGCACTTGTCTTCAATATTTTACAATTAAGAGAAATGCGTTGAACTTCCATGTAGCACTCACTTCAGTGTTGCCCTGTGCAGCTCTAATGCTTGATTGTTTCATCTGTCTTGGAAGTCGCTTTGGATAAAAGCGTTAGCTAAATTAATAAATTGTAAATCTAAAATGTAAATTTTAAAAACCTTTATATAACAAAGATTGTGGAAAGGACCCGTAAATTGGTGTAGAACAGAAGGCTTCAACTCCAGGCTAAAATAGGAGCAGGAACTGGATTCAAGGCTTGTAGTAAAAGATGTCTGGTACCTTTACGCTCAGTCTTTTTAAAGGTTCCTTACACTCATAAATCTTCTTTTCAAATGGATCTTTAGGGAACCAATCATGGTTCTTCAAAAGCATTGCTCATGGAAAGTGCTGTGGCCCTGCACCTCACCTTTTTTATAGGAGTACGTTTAGCTCATAAAGGGGCTCCCAGTAGAAGATAGATGGTTCTAATAAAGTGTGGGTGAGTGTACATCCTGCTTTTTTCCACAGGAGTTCATGTACGTGCAGAGATTAGTTGGCTAATTGAATGAACGTATATGTAATTGTATATTCAGCACAATCACCCACCCAGGCTCCTGACAGAGGACAATTGCATAACCGCAATTGCACTGTGCATTTCGCCCCACCCCTCCCTGAAAATGAAATGACTCTGTACAGATGGGTCGGTCTACAAAAGGCGCGCTTGTGCGCCAAGGATAATGGTTTCACAATGATGCTGAAGTTGATTTCAGAAATACCTCATTCTTTAAAGTGAACAGAAACCAGATTGGGATAATCACCCAGCCTCCACCCATACAAAGACACAAAGCACACACTCTCCCTCCCCGAGCTCCCTCCCCGAGCTCCCTCCCCGAGCTCCCTCCCTGGCACAACTCAATCAGACATGCAGATAAACAGGACAAATCCCTCTCAATAAACTTTTATTTTCCCAGACTCGGAGGCTCAAGCCAAATTGATTTCCATTGCGGCAAATCGGAGGCTGGGGGGAGGGGGTTGGGTAATGGGGTGGGGTGGCACATTAAGAACAATAATCAAGGGCTGCACTGATCTCTTATTTGATCTGCTTATTAATTAAAAAAAAAAACGCTCATTCAACGTTCGCTTTCACGCTCGCTTTTCACACTTTCCGTCCAATCTTTCGAGTCCTCTTTTGCACAAAAGGAAAGCCCAGTCACGGATGGCTGTGCGTAATAGAATTCGCGACGACGCTCTTCTTGAAATGTGGGGTTTAGGGAAAGCTGACAGGCTAATTACGCTGTTTACGTGTAATGAAAAGCTGATGAACATATTGCATAGGAGATGGAGGAATAATTGAGTTAAGCTAACACAGCAGCGCTGATCTGTTTGCCACTGAAAGCCGTTGCTCGTCTCTCTAAGGATTGTATCTAGTAACCATTAGCGTGCTTGTCTAGTCTTAATGACTTAAACCCTGCATTATTTAAACACGTCGCGTTGACATCTTGCTGGATAGGTATTACCACCAATTTACCCTTTTCTGCGTTCGAGGACCTTTGGGCTTTGCATGATAACGTCATATTTAACATTAACGTCTTGTATTATATACCTGAAGATTCAGCACAACCTCAGCTTGTAACTCCATACATATCAAAGATAATGGAGGACCGAAACGATTTTTGGCTTGAGCTTAAAGTTCTTGGAACGTTCATTATGTGGAGTTTCTTTCAAATGTAAAAAGCCACAAATGTCTCAACATTGTCCTTAACATTGGAAGACTGAATTCTAGGAATGTTGCCGGAAGTCATGTTTGTTTTAGCAATCCCTGGGTGGGTCGGATGGCCCTCCCCCTCCCCATTACACTAGCCAATGTATTTGTCTTTCAGATGCAGTTAGGCCTCTTCAAGCATGTTGGCAACAAACGATGCTGCATCATAGTTTTTAAACTTTCAGGGGTATTTCTCATGTCTAGGAGGAAGCTCATTCTGGCCTTTATCCTCTTAGCATTGGGATCATTGTGGCATAGGGGGACACCTAGCTAATGGATGGAACTGAAAATGCCTAACTTGGGAAGAAAATAGTTAACGTTTCACCTGATAGTTTGTTGAGGTTCTTCACATTTACGTGTCTTATTTACAATATTTTTTAGGTGATTGAATTTTCTAGCCACAATGAAACATTAAAACATTGCTCTACTGAAACACATTTAAAAAATTGGCAAAGCTTCGGATGTATCCTGAAGGTGGAAGAAACGTCTAAAATTACGAAACACCTGAAAAGTTGGAATATTTCCCAAAATGCAGTAAAAACTAATCTAAAACTAATGTGTTATTTCACATTAACCTTTTTTAATTGAAAAAAATACAAAGTATGGTTTTGAATTGTTTAATTGACCAACCCAACTGTATTTTGTTTATACACAAAATCAAATTTGATGACTGCAACACAAAGTCATGAGAGAAATCAGTTTTTACTCAGCACAAGAGAGCATAAAATGTTGGTCTTTCAACATCTACAGTACATACTATTGTGAAAAGATCATTTCTTTGTACTTTTGTTAGTTAAATCAAGGTTCACGTTAATTAATATATCACAAATTGTTGTTTTTTTGCATTTTGGAAAACATTCCAACTTTTCTGAAAATGGGGTTTATATTTTGAAGTGGATTTTTGGGGCTAGGCTGTTTTGAAATCTTTTGGTAGCTGACTTGAAGCAAAAAGCTAACATTATTGGCAGGAGGGCTAATAATTTACAGCAGACATATAAGAAAAGTGATCAATGTGAAATCATCAAATCATTGTAGAGAGACGAATACTTGAACGACCGAAATTAGTTTTCAGATTAAAGGACAACAAGCTAAGCTATCCGGTGTCGACCAGAGGAGGATGGATTCCCCTTCTGGGCCTTGGTTTATCCCAAGGCTTCTTTCTACAGCTTAGGGAGTTTTTCCTTGCCTCTGGCGCCTTTGGCTTGGGCTTGGACCTGAATTCTGTAAAGCTGCTTTCTGACAACATCAGCTGTAAAAAGCGCTATTGAACTAAAACTGACTTGAATTGACTAAGCTAAGGTTAGCCAGGTATCAACCAAGGGTTCTAGATACTTCACATCTGGTACCATCTCTCTATCCAGAAGGGTAAAAATGGTCTCCTCCATCCAGTATTTGCTGTATAGAGATTTGCCAAATTCTTTATGAATTTGTTAATGCTAACTTAGTTGTTGATTAGCCAGTATCAGTGGCTAGGCTAGGTTAAGAAGTCAAGAACTGAATGATGTATTGGCAAATGCTTGCTCGGTACTATAGCCAGAGAACATTGTTGAACAAAAACATGAAAATGATATGAAGTCACAAAGTAAACTGATTCAAAGCAAACCAGTGCTGAGCTACGGAATTCTGCATAACCTGGCAAACAGCATCTTAAACTCTGATATTAGGCCAGAATTCCCTCCGAAAGAATCCTCTAATGGCATCGCTCCAAAGGACCTTTTTTGGCACCTTTATTTCTAAGAGCAGGCATTTCTCCCATCCTGCCGGTCTGGTCCTTGGGCTATCCGCCCCCGTCTCCCTTCTCTGAGCAACAGGAAGCAGCAATATTGAAATTGGCAACTCGGAACACTGAAGCTCCCCTTTTAGTAAATGAATGTTACACATCCTTACTTTATATATTTATTTTCTGTCCAAAATGTTTTTAGTGACTAATGTGGCCACAGATGGGGAAAGGGAAAAGGGTTGTTTTTTTTCCCCAGTATGCTAACCATGTTGAAATTATTCCAAATGTCTGTTTAACCAACTGGGTCTCCTGATTCAGAGGATATGACTTAAGTCAGATCACACTAATAGTTACAGATGAGTAAGGTTCATCCTTTCAAGCCATAGTTATTACAGTAAAAGCCAACAATAACAAGAACTGTGGTGTTATTTCACTTCTCATGAAAATGTCAGAAATATAGATTCTCAACTTTCAGCCGATACCACATGTGGGTTCATTAATAGAGGATTTAATGGGCTCTATTTTGACGATCTAACTAACATTAATGGGTGTGGCCAAATCCATTTTGCTTTTTTTGACAGCAGAAACATCAGACTTCACGCCAGTGCAAGGGGCAAAAGGGTTTTCCTAGCTCTCAGAATAATTCAGAGGTGTGTTTTGACTTTAACATGCAATAAACCAATCAGAATCTCACATTACCTCACCTTTAAAAGGCAGGGGAGCATGAGCTATAGAGCGTTGCTATTATAATGGCATGTTTACCTGGCAAACCAGAGCGGTTTCCAGCCAAAGATACAGACCTGCTGGTGCCTGAAGAAGCCATGCAAAAGCACATGACTCATGGGAGCAGCACTGTTCTACCTAAGCCTGTTGAATGCCATTAGTGCACTTGGATCATGCATCTGTATCCGTAAGGAGCGTTGTGTACCCACATACTTGTAAAACATGCTGATTTAATATCATTTAATAATTCACTACTGACTAAGATGTGGCTTATGATCAAAAGTGCAATGTCATTTCGCTGTCTCACAAGCCGACAATGCGCCCGACCTTGCCTCATTTAAAAAGTACCAATCAATACTGTGGGAAACGCACTCAATCATCTGTTATTTTACAAAATAACAGGTGCACATGGTGTGGAATGTCCACTGGTGCAAAATAGGGCCTAATATGATTGAAAGTTATATTCAATATTTATATAAAATTATATTGCAACCTTGTTTTGCAAAGAGAAAACATTCTTTGGCCCCTATTGTGTACCAATGCAAAGCGTGACACAAAGTGTTTTTGCTAGTTTAATTCCAGAACATTTCTCATTCTTCATACCACACATACACACATGTTTTTAACATAACAAGCGATTTTTTTTCCCCATTTGTACGTGTGGTCCTTTTTAAATGAGGTGAGGCAGGGCACAATGTCGGCACATTGCTTTGTTAATACAGTGAAATGACATTGAGCTTTTAACCAACAAAAGTCGGTGGTATTTTACTGTATTAAAACATGTTTAATGCCTTTTGTAGGTGAGGTGTTCTGCCATTCTGATTGGTTTATTACATGTTTTGGCCACACCTCAGAATAATTTAGAGACTTAGGACAACCTTTTTGTGCCTTGTGCTGGTGTGAAGTTTGATTTTTTCACCATCAAAGTAGCAAAATGAATTTGGACACGCCCATAAATGTTAGTTGAGCCTTGTGCTTTAAGCTTTGCATTAGATCTAAACCTTTATAGAAGGGAATGGAAATCAAATTTAAATACAGATAACAATTAGCAATGAGTTATTATTATTATTATTAAATGTTGTGACCTAAAGGAGCCTGTTTCCTCTCTTTCAGTGATGCACACCAAACCTTTCTGAGTGCTAAATACTCCCTTCTGGGATGAGCTTAGCTATTTAATCATTTGTTTTAGGCATATGTAACTGAACATACTTCTAGTTGTACTGTTGTACTGTACATGTGTTACCACGGCAACAGGTCTACAGACTGATAACACCCACTCTGCAAATTTGCAAAATCTTTTCTTTACTTTACAGTTTAATATTGCTCCACTGGGGGGATTGCACTTAATGTTAGATCAATGACCAGTTTTGTGACACCGTCAGCTTCTTTATAACATAATACTGTGTTTATTTCAGATCTACACATATTGCTTTGTACAGAAGTGCAAATTTCCTGTTTGAGCTTTATTAAAGTCAAGTTATCTCATAGAAGTTGCTTTCTATGGCTTTAAAATGACAAGCAATCCAAATGTGACTGTGTAGGTGATCAGGTCATATTACTTTAACATAACCGTAGTATTTTGTGCCAAATTTAACGTAACCTTCCCACTGTTGCAATAATGCAATAGATTAAGGCTGGGGAGGGTTGAGCCACCATAGTTTTTTTTTTTTTTCTTTTTTTTCATATTTGTGTGGAATTCAGTGAAATCCCTTTCGCTCATAATTCTCTTTGGAATGGCGTTGGGTTTTAACAAAGCCACTCTCCATGAAGCCATTTTAAAGCCATTGTGTTTGCATGATTGCAGCCTACTTCATGAGATACATTGCCAGTAAGAGCTACTATAGCTGGGAACTGTTCATCTAATCATGGCCCGAAAAAGAGGCCGATTCTGAAGTTTATACAGCTTATTTTACAAAAAAAAGTCTTCCAAAGCTAGTTGTTACAGAGATCCCATTTAGAGCACTCATCTCAGTCAATTACCAAAATTAGTTTAACAGAGTTTTCGAGTTCACTGCCAGTTGTTTTACCAGAGTGTCTTTTGGTCTATAACGCTGATGCCCAATTGTTGGAAATTGTACTATTTTTACCGATTTCCCGTACGCTGCCTCCCCTGCAATTTAGCCCGTATGAAGCCTCTGCTATTATCCCCACAACAATAAAGCAGCTGAGCAGCACTGTTCTGCAAATCACACGCCAGGACGCAAATCTCTGTTCTGTGCTTTTTTTCCCCCTCCTGTTCTTTTAGCATGCGTTTTTACCCCTCTGTGTTTGAAAAAGCTGCAAGTCGTGGAACATGAAAAATGGAGGTGTCTTGATCGCATTATATGCTGAGAGATCAATGCTCCTCAGCAGTAGAACACATCATTCATCCTGACCTTTAGTCTCACATTGCCTCTCTTTGATGTTACCCCAAGATCTTCCCTCCTGAGGGCTTTTGCTCAATGAGCATTCTGGGTATGTGATATTGTGAAGGTTGCAATATTTGTGATCTGTATCTGACTGACGCTCATGACCTCTCTTTAGAAACCGTTGCCCTGTGTTTGGGATGTAAGACTCAGGGCTTTTGCTGTGTATGGTTTGTCTTTTGTGAGGCTTGTGATGCTGTGTTTATGATATCAGACCTGCCCCAGAAAGTCAGTGCGTGATCCCAAAGGACTTGTGTCATGAAAAAATGTTCTTTTCTTTTTTAAGCTTTAGCTTAATAGCTACATGTTCTCGATGGTGGCCCTAAGCATCCATGACGTGGCGCTCCAGGTATCCCTCCGGCATTGTTTGCGAACCTACACAGAAAATAATAAAACTGTGCTAGCTCATGCAGCGTGGCACCGCCACCCCATTCTGGCATGAACCCCACTTCTGTTTTTGGTCAGAGCCTAAAAAGCAGCATCAATTTTGTGAAAGAAGTCTGGGCTGCAATTCCACAGGGCCTGGTTCAATTCTCACCCCCTATGTTGAGATTGTTCCATTAATAAAAAAATTATTATAATAATTTTTATATGTCGAGTTTTTGAGAGTTTTTTTGTCTTTTTGGTTGTTTTTTTTGGCACATTAGCAAAACCAACACTACAGTGCTAGTAGAATGGTAGCTTGCCTATAGTGTCACATGTGGGACACTTTGGGCCTGCTTAAGGCATCACGAGATGCTTAAGACCCTGACCAAGTGTTCGTATTTGGTGCGTCGGGTCCAGCCCCTATTTTGAACTCATCATGATTGTGATGTCACAACCATGAGCCAATTTACATAGATAAATAGGTAGATAGATAAATAGACAGACAGCTAAATGAAAGTTGTTTTGTACCAGTATACATACAACAACGTAAACACTCAAACTACATTTACATTTACAGCCTTTAGCAGACACTCTTATCCAGAGCAATGCACAACAGTGCTTTTGTAGCCCGTGTCTGTTCTTCTATCTTTAAAGCTAAACCTATCAACAGCTGTCGTCCCGCTAAGATACTACTACTCCAGTCTTGGCTTTGAAAGCAAGTGTCGATGTTTTGAACCTGATGCGAGCGGCCACAGGGAGCCAGTGCAGGTTCCGAAAGAGGTGTGTGGTATGAGAGGAATTAGGGATGTTGTAGATGAGTCTTGCAGTTGCGTTCTGGATGAGATGAAGTGGTCTTGTTGCTTTTAGTGGAAGACTACAAATAGCTGTAAAAATGCAATACTGTACAGATTGTACAAACTATACAATTACACTGGTGGCCTAGTGGTAAGGACGCTGCCTTTGAGACCTGAAGGTCGCCGGCCCGTGCACTACTGAGGTACCCTTGAGGAAGGTACCCTCCCACTACACTGCTCCCCAGGCGCTGTTGGTAGCTGACGCTGCTCCACGTGTGCAAGTGTGATGGGTTGAATGCAGAGGTTGCATTTCGTTGTGGTGCTTGAGTGTGTTCACAATGACAAATAGTCACTTTCACTTCACTTACACAGTCTGTAAAAAAACAACCACACAAATTCACCTTAGGAATTGTGCAAATAATATTAATACTGAAGTGACAAGTGATGTGTAACATATTGTCAGAGCCAGGTTGTTAAAAAACGAAGCACAAATGATATGAAGTTTATTAAAATTTCAAAATTAACAAAATGAAATATTGAGAAAGATTTGTCTAGAACAAAAAAGAAAGATATACTCATTTCCAGGGTGCAAGTCCAAGTAAAACAAGTAAAACACACACACACACACACTAGTCTTAGCTCCAAAACTGGCCCCAGTCCACACAGGAGATGTCAGCCTCTCTTTCATCCTGGCATTTACCAGGCCAACAACCCACAGGTGGCCCACAGGCTTCCCCAAATCACCCCTCACTGCTGGCCTTGCACTACCTAAGCCAGCTGGGGGCACAAGGGGTCAGAGCAATATAACCCTACAGCCATTTAGCCCAGTTGCTAAAGCACTGTTTCTGCCGAGAGTCTGTTGCTGAGTGTAAAGTCAGAAGATTAAACGTTGAGCTGTTTTCGGCTGCTGGGGAACAAACGCATCACTGCAGTCTCCACACATCTGAAAGATGTGATGGAAGTTTATTTCTTTCAAGACCTTCCCAAGGACACCAGCCAGTCTTCTGTACATTTTAAACTGGAGTGTAAAACACGGCTGCCAATCAGACCATTACATATAATAACCTTAACTGACACAGGTAAACACAGTGCATGTGTCTGAGAAAAGATGAGCTTATATATGGCGAATGGCCTTATATAAGCTCATTTTGACTGTGGTGGAACTAGGATTGTATGGGCATGAACTTGGTGTTCAATTATGCTTGTATAGGCCCCAAAAAATTTAAGGGGGCTTGTTGCCGCTGTTACCACTGCAATATCTGCCTGTTTTGGTATGTTAAGCCACATATGTAATTGAAAACAAAAGCCAACATACGGTCACAGTTTATATCTCCTATAACTGTGTAGTTACACCTTAATAATGCATGCATTCATACAGCAATAGTTAGCTGCAACTACTACTAACAGTCACTGTTGTATGTTCAGTCCATGTAAATGCACAGTATCAACAAGTCGACCCTTATAAAGGGTTTATAATCAGTTTATTAATGGTTTTGAATACATTACAAATGGCTTTGAAAACAGTTTTAGCATTAAAAAAATCAATAAAACCTTCATAAACAGTTGTAACTCATAAATAATACGTTGCTGTACTGTATTTACAGATAACACCCAAATCACAACCCCTTCAATTTGCAAGCTCTTTGAATATAACAACACTGTCATTTAAGTGTGGGTGTGGCCATAGCATAAGCCCCACCCCATCTCTGCTCATGTCATTATCGTCGCCCTTATGTTTGTGTTATAACTAAGTAGTAATGGTTTACAACCTATTTATAAACTTATTATAAACCAATTATAAAGTCTTTATAATGGCAGTCTTATTGTAAAGTGATGCCATGTCACCACAAGATGTGCCAATTTTACATAATGTAAAGGTTTTCATGCACCAGAGTTTCAGTTCACATTTGTGAAGTGAAGTGAAAATGACTTTGTCATTGTGAACACACTCAAGCACCACTGGGTGATGATTGGTCATTTTGCTAACTGTGGCATGGGGAGGGGCCTGGGGCGGGGGTATTCCCTCTATATAGTGTATTTTGTGAAGCTGTTCATACGAATGTAATTGCCCTTATCCCACTGCACACGTCTTATTGCATAAACGAAAATATGATTTTCAAATATTAAGATGCACTTGTATCCAAAATGGAAGTATTGTCATAAACTGAACTGCTGTCCGCTGCCTGTAATGGTGAATGGCACCCGTTGTTACGTTGTGTACATTATGTATGCATGTCAGGTAACGTAGGCATCATTTCGATCACCTACACAGTGCACAGTGAAACGACACCACGTTCCTCCAGAACCATGGTGCAACACAAACCAACACGAGACTATACAACTGCAGACAACCTCCAGTTCATAGAGAAACCCTTGAGCAAGGTAGCGTCCCACTACACTGCTCCTCGGGTGCTGTTCAGAGCTGCCCGCTGCTCCACGTGTGCACGTGTGATGGGTTAAATGCAGAGGTCACATTTCGTTGTGGTGCTTGAGT
>JBBPDA010000145.1:25915164-25927912 GCA_037974385.1 Arnoldichthys spilopterus
AGCAGCAGCAGCAGCAGAACAAGGCTTGGCAATAACGAACAAAATGAAAAAAAAAACAATGATCCTGATGTATAAACTGAGTGGGCTAAAGAGACTAATGCCAGTGGGATGAGAAAGTGTGCCTCCTCCTCATGCTGTTAGGAACGGGATGAGAGCCGCGTCCCAAAGTAAGATATGTACTCCTGATACTAATTAATGTTCTTGATAAATACATAGCGTTGTGGGTGCACCAGGGGACTAATTAGGCCGGCGGTGGATAGAACCACTGGGCGCTGGGAGTTGACAGCGCGGGACACTTCGTCATGAGCTCTACCTCAGGCCCCAGTGTGGGGAGATGGGGGTGGGGGGGGGGGGGTGGGGGACCGTGGTGGTGGCAACTTAATACCCCTGGATCTATAAGTAGAACCCCTGTTGATACATCAGTGGTGAAATAATTAAATGCAATTTATCTTTACCTGGCAAGCAGCCACTTAAAACCGTAGCGGCTACCGAGAGCCGGGAGAGCAGAAGATTCGGGGGGGAGGGGGAGACCTGGGCGGAAGATGAGACGGAGAAGAGAGGCAAGGAGGGAGCGGGACAATAGGCCGGACAGTTGCAAGGCTCGTAACCAAATCCATGTGGACGCCCTCAGTGCCCCTCTCAGCAGCGAATGCAGACAAAGTGGGTCACCACATGGGGATGAGGGGAGGAGGGGTGGGGTGGGGGTGGGGGGGTGACGGGGTTAGTTCGTGTTGTTTGTGTAAAGTATCTGTATTAGAAGAATTATATGTTGCTCACACACACACACACACACACACACACCTATTATTATCATAATGAATGGTTTCAGGTGGGATATAAGTGCTTCATTGCATTAATGAAGGACTTTATTGCTGTAGTTAAATGACTTGGCAAAACTTTCATGTTTTTCTATCATTCTAAGGACCCTTTTGTACTAAAAAAAGACCCTCGATGTGTGTTACAGTAATTACTGCAGTGATTAATATGATCTGCCTGGCAACAATTCTTTTAACCCTAGCTTCTCTTTCCTTAAACAACCATGTTAAATTACTGGAACTGGGCTAAGAAAAAGTTCAACGCATTCTTATGCGCTTTCGGACCAAACGATTCTAGGGACAGTTTGAGAGGAACTACCCACTGTGGAGCTCCCCAGAGAACTACACACCCTCAGTTTTTTTTCTGTTTGTGTTCCCACCGACAGTAGGAACACCAAAGTGATAACCTGCTGATTGGTGGTATAGCGCCTGCTTACAAGAAAAGGGAGGACGCAGCTCAATAAACCCTGGCCTTCACTTTTGTCCATGTTTTTTGGTGCTAAGAGCTGTTAAGGTTTCACACAGTTTTAAAATGACAGCAGCAGTCCATGAACACTTTAATCTGGACCAATCACTGTTCACTTCCATCACTCAAGGTTCACCTGGTACCTAGCCTGAAATAGGAGCTCAAACCCGCTTTCAGAACTTTATTATAGTTATTTTACTGTTGGAAGAAGTTTATACCCCTTTTTTATGCCTCCACACTGCAGGAACTAAGGTCAATTGTAGTTTAATGTCGTTTTGAGTGACATTTTTAGCTCCTATTTCAGGGTAGGTACTTTCCAAGCACAAGAGGAACCATGAGTGACGTAAGTGAACAGTCATGGGTCCAGATGAAAGCGTACCACGATTGGACCAGTTGAAAGCGAATGTCAAGTGCAACCACCATTTTTTAAAACTCTGTGCGAAACGTTAGCCATGTAAATAACAGCCATTAGGCTTCATTGAGCCTATAAGAATACTGATATATAAATACCAATAATCTGATCCATCCTCCATCTTCTCGTATGCGGTTGCTATACCAGCCATTATTCGTCTTACGTCAACTGAACGTTCCTACTGCTGGTGCAAGTGCAAACAGAAAATCAGCCCTGAAGGTGTGGAGCTCTCAGGGAAGCTTCCCACTGGGTAGTTCCTCCTACAAAGTCTCTAGAACTGCTTGGCTGAAAAGGAAAACTGTCTGCTTGACAGAGGAGGTATGGTCGGAATAAAATGAATGATTGTTATAGTTCAATGCTTAGTTATGTGAAATTGTAGAAAATTGACTCACTGCTATGTTTAACCGTGAAAGCAAGAGCATTTCTGAGAATTTGGATGGAAATAAATGACGTCGCATGAGGCTGTGGAAAAAAGCCACAGCAAATGTGTAATCAAACCTAAAGGCACATCAGTGAAATACTAGAGTGTGCACCTCATTTTATCAGGCCAGGCAGTGCAATTGCACATCTTCTACAGGGAACATGCTTAAATATAGATTTCCTTTGCAATATTTAAAGTTTTACATATTAAAAATAGCATATATATACATACAGAGATCGAGATAAAGAGGGAGAGAGAGAGAAGATTAGATTTCTTTCTAAAAAGTCGTTGATATTTTGTGAGCTGGTTGGAAAAACACAGGTTTGGCTCCAGCATTGATGTGTGTGAAGGTCAATCAGCACAGGATTTTATTTTATTTTAGGAATAAAGGACTGACTGAGCCTAAACGAGCGATCTGATAGAAACTACAAGCAATATTTTGTATCCACTAGGAGAACTCTCGAGAGCTTTTATCCAGGGTGTATAATCCCCTGCTTCAGTATGTTACTATGACAGGAAGTATGGGTGCTGTTTAACAATGATCAAGCCAACAAACTAACATGTAAAATCACTGTTTACTGTATTAATGTTATTGATATTTATTCTAATATTACTTTTTGTTAAGTAAAAAAAAAAAAACTCATTGCCCAGATAAACAGCTTTTAATGATCATTTTGTTAAACAATTTTCTCCATTTTTGCATAATGTGTACATATATATATATATATATATATGCACATTGTAAATAATGTGCATTATTTGTTTCTTGTATGTTAAATTCAGTTGTGTTCTCTGTGAAGGATTTGTACTTATTTTCACTAGCAAAATCAACCAAAACATCATTTCTCCAGGGCCACACTAACCTCTGCATACAATACACACAACAACAATAACAACTCTACCGTATAAACAGCACCCATACTTCCTGTCATAGTAACATACAGAAGCAGGGGATTATACAGTCTGGATAAAAGATCTCAAGGGTGAAGAGTGCTAAAATGGAATAAAATCCCATTGACCCTCATGACTCCGGTGGGGACGTTTCTGTATTGCAATCCTGCATGCCACTGCATGGCGACCTTTTCAAATCCTCCTTTAAGGCTGTGTGTACCGGCCTCCTCAGGCTGTGACCAAACAGCCAGACAAACAAGCCTAACCCTCTTCACCACCAAGCCACCCACAAAAGCTTTTTTTATTTCTCTACCAATTAATATGCTCCTCTGCAAAGCAGAAAGCAACGAGCAAGCAAAACATTAAACGTTTAACGTACGGCCGGTGACTCACTCACCGAAGGGATTGCTACGGAATGATATTTCATTCTGCACAGAATGGGATTTTTTAGGCCTCAGCCCTACAGTATCGTTCCCAAAGGATGAGTCAGGTTAGCATGACCCAGTGCTGAAGGAATCTAATCACAAGCAAATTCAGAGTCCAGACAGTGAGGATGTATGTAGCACAGCTCCTAGACTGACAACAGATAATAGAAGGTTTATTGTCCTCCAGAACTGCAAAGGTGACTATGACCAGAAGGGACTAAGCCATTGGTTTACTGGTGCTTGATTAACCCTGACCCCCGGATCACAATTTAAATGTAGTTACACAATTACATGATTAATTACATGTAATTACATTTTGTATCCATAGTCATTTCTTCCTGACTTTTTCCTTCATCTGGAGAAATGTCAACAATGGGTCAAGACTTTGCTTTTTGCTAATAATGGAGCAGATCTCCTCTTCTACTCTTGTACTCTCGAACTACTCTTGAAGTGCTAGCAACCGACGGTTTAGAATTTGCTCATTTTATTAGGCTACATCATCTGAGCAACAACCACTCAGAGTGGTGTGCAAACATTCTGTACAATACCAGCCACAGATATGGCCACAATGACCCTACGTATGCTCAAGTAAATAAATACTTTTTATTTTTTGAAATGGCACCTTTTAAGAAAATGAAATATAAATTTCATCATCATTATATTATGGCCAATCAAAATTCTTATGCTTAGCATCCGTCACTTATGCATCATTACCCTAGTCAAGCTTTAGCAGCATGCCATCGTTTTTGAGCATGACAGAGTAGAAAGTGTGGGTTGAGAAAACCCCCTCCAAAAAACATGCCTTCAATGTCCTCAATGATGAATTAGTGAACCGATGAAGCTAGTGTTAAATGACCGGTTAAAGTTTCTAAAATTACTATGCATTATTGCGACATTACCTCCAAAGGCAAATAATCTAGAGTTATATATTCATTCATTCATTCATTGATCAAACCTTTTCTTCCATTTTGGGTCATAGGGAAGCTGGAGCCAATCCCAGGTGACTGAGTCCAAGGATGGGTACACCCAGGACATAAGGCCAACCTATTGTAGTAATCTAGATTAAGTGTTAGGCAAAACAATTCATAATGGAACAGAAACACAGAAATTACATTTTGTTGTCTGACTTTAACATTATTTTTTGATTAAAGTACTTACATTTTGTTTGGGTTAAGATCTATAAAAAAAACCTAATTAATTTTTTTAATGGTAATGAGAATAAGCATGAGAAATACCAGACACCATTCTTTATTACTAGTGATAACAGTGACTACAAAGGGTTGAGAGTATAAGGGATAGAACAGTTATGGACATATTAATAAGAAATTACTGTTTTTCTTATTGTTTTTTCAGTCGAAAACCCCAAACCAGTCATTTTCTCACATTGTGCTCAATGTTACTCACTCACAACAGTCCACTTCATACTGCCATGTCTGCCATGCCTTTGATCCCATTGCTTTTTGTGTATTCTGTTCATTTTTGTTCACATATTAGAAATGAATAGGGGTCTATATGCTTGCATACGTTCCATGGCACGATGTTACATAGCGGAAAACGAGGGAAAAATACACCCTTTAAGAACAATGTCCATGTGCTGTAAACTAAACTGTATCCCTGCATACAGCAGACTACCCCTCGTTTAAACGGCCGTCACCTGATCTGAGTCGAGCGTCCCAGTTCGTACAAAGGTAACGATCTTAACAACTGCATCTGAGGGGCCTGTCAGACTGCTGATAGAGGGATAAATTCTCCAGCAGCAGGAGCAGATGGAGGGGTCGAGTCCATTGCTTGGTGGGATGAAGGCCAGGACCTTCTGGTTTTTAGGTTTAAGAGGCCGGTAATAGGAGATGATGTGACAGGAGCACATTATGGAGGTATGTCACGTTACAAAGTACGGGAAGCCGTCAGGAGGGGAAATGTAATAGAGAAAAGCTGATGAGCTGACTTGTAAACCATGTGACCCAGAAAGCCAAAGGTTCATGAATCATATACGACAAGCTTCCTATGAGTAATAGAACAAAGGCTTTCAGTGTCTCTTGTCTCTTTGAGCTTCACGGCCCAAAGCTCCATCCCTAAGAGATGTTTTTTCTGATGCCGTATATTGATGCATCTACAGTATGTTAACAAAAAAAGCAGAAAATGAGTTCTTTGTGATGGTATCAATGCCTTATGTGGTTTCCCCAATGCCAGAGGTGGTTTGTTCAACATGCAGGAATGGGCAAAAATTGCTCCTAATTACCACACGGTTAATCAGGAAACAGATGCTTTTTCTCGCTCACTGCAGGGTGTAAAGATTGTGTTGGAAGGAAAGATGCAGAAATATACAGTCCACGAGGAGAGCTACAGGTCATAGGATGAGGAGATGAAAGTTCTAGCAGAGCATTTCTTGATCCCAGCAGATTTAACGAGCACTCAAAAACCCTTATCCGGAAACAAGTCAAGAACCAAATGTCTGATCACAAAACTAAAGCAAAAGACTACTTTGAGAAGCCCGGACACATGGCAGTGTATCTCATCATTTCCTGTTCTTTCGTCTCTCGTTCTCTAAAGAAACTAAGATTTTAATTTAAAACAGACATTAGTACGTCCAGATGGTGTAGGTTATTTCTTCTGTTCTTGTGTGAAATGATTGCAAACTGCTGTGCAGGTATCAGGCAGTTTGCAACCCCATGAGGGTGATTTGCACCATAGAAATGAAGGTTTTACGGTAAGGACAATTGTAAGGACAATTTCTACTCAATCCTTCTTGGTTAATGTGGCTAGTTTCTTTAGGAATCCTATTATATGGAAATTGAAATTGAACTGAATTAAATCAAATGAACTCATAATGAAGTCATATTATGCTCAAAAAAAGAGGAAGATCTGCATCAAGACTCTTTTCTGTCCTGGCTCCCCAGTGGTGGAAGGAACTTACTCTTGCCATCTTCAAACGATGACTGAAATCGCCAGTCCTCAATGATTATATAGGAAATTATCTAGCCTCATATTTATTGATGATTCTCTATTTATTATTTATTGTTTACTCTGTCTTTTGGGTTTACAGGGTTGGCAGGGTTTGTTATGGTGTATAACGCAGCTTGTAGTATCTTAGCAGAAAAGCTGTTACTTTGGATAAGAACATCTGCTAAATGCTGCAAATGTAAAGGTAAATTAATCTAGCCCTAATCCTAACGTTAACATCAACTCAAAAATGAAATTGAACTCTTGAACCTGGTCCAAATCCTAACCCTGGTCTAAAGCCCAATCCAAATGTTAAAACTGCTTTTAAAACAGATTTTACAATTTAACATCAAAGGGGGCTTTTGTATGATCATTCGATTTCTAGGAAAAACTCCTAGAACCTGCCACTGCGATCATGCCAACTGTTTTCAGAATCCAAAATCATTATGTGGGCAGTGGTGGCCTAGTGGTTAGGACACTGCCTTTGCAGGTTCGAGTCCCGGCCCGGGCACTACTGAGGTACCCTTGAGCAAGGTACCGTCCCTCTACACTGCTCCCCGGGCGCTGTTAGTAGCTGCCCGCTGCTCCACGTGTGGTGCTTGGATGTGTCCACAATGACAAAGAGTCACTTTCACTTCACTTATAATGCAACAAAAACAAAAAAAACACAGAAACTAAGAAAACAGAAAAATGCATGTTACGTATAAATTACGTGTTAAGTTACGTGCATGTACACAAATGTAACAATATAACAATTTTAACATTTTGAACCCATGGTTGTAGTACCATACTAACCATTGTGCACATGTACCTTCAAGAAATTGGTCTATAATACTGAAAATAATAAAATAAATATGGTGCAAGTGCAAGTGCTTAAGACCTTTGATACTCCCCTTATTAATACACTTTATCAGACTAAGCTGAAGGGTAGGAGACATTGAATTGGACACACATAATAAATGTGCATGACCCGTATATTTTCCAGCAATTATAATTAAGATTGCCACCCTGCACCCGAAGAAAATAAGTATCCAAAAATAGATGAATGATTGATCTTTCAGATGAGAAGTGCTTTAAAGAATGAATAAACAGCCATACTCTTACATTGCCATGAATAATGAAGCATATTATTACAAAGAGTAATGCCTTATTCATTTAAATTAGGTCCATTTAGGTCAGAATCAGCTACAGCTGAATTGCTAAATAAAAAAAAAAAGGACAGCCGCGTCTGTCAGCTTCCTCTCCAGAATACACCAGAACCAAGGCCAGGGCTTATGTATATTTTATCCAGAAACAATAAATCTTCTCAGATGTTTGACGAGTCAAAGCTGGTCAGCCCTAAATCAGAGCAAATCCCCCCTTGTCTGCCAGGATTCCGAGGGGAATGAGAAGGAGGGAACATCTGAAAGACATTTACAAAGTGTTTAGTTGACGTGCTTTAGACGCAGTCATTAAAACATCCTGGGTTACGGAGTGTTACAAAAATCGGTGGTTGGCCCAGCTGTCAGGAGGCATTTCGGAATACCCCAAAGCCATTGTGACCATGGATATATGCCTGTGCGTGTGTGATGTGAGATGTTCCCCCACCCCTGGCTGTGGGAAGGCCTCCAGTTCAGGGATTAGAAGTTCAACTTCCATCTGTGTGAGAGACAGCAGACAGTGCACTTAGCTAACTACTATAATCTGCTAAAAGGTGCTGAAAGATGGATCAGGCCGCAGCTTCCCGTTCTTAATTTCGGCCTCCGGCAGAAGTGACACCTCCTCCAGGAGCTGATGAGGTGATGGGAGAGTGGCAGAGCTATCCTTACCTTCATTTTGGGCTGTTTTCAATCTCAAGGGGTTCAAAGTTCAAACCAGGAACATCATCAATCATACTTACAACGCTGTAGCACATTGGTGCGATCCGGTGACAGATTATCATACAAGAGCGAGCAATAACATCTCCCAACCGTACTGACAAAGACCCTCATCATCTTTTTATTTGATGGCACAAGGCAGACATATGAAAGTCCTCGGTTTTCAAAGAACATCAAGAACGTGTCTGTCTTTCTCCTGCTCCTCGTTATGAAACTCTAATATCATCAAACTTCAGAATAACACAGAAAAAGTGCTATATTTACTTTAGAGTGTTATTCTATGAAACACACACACCCCGGTCTCACAATGAGCTTCCAGCAGAGCTGAGAACTGGGCCAACTTATCAAAGCATTGTTGGCAGGCTTCGCTGGACCATTAGTGGCATGGACAAGACCAGTTTTCCAGTCAGCTACAACCATTTAGTCCATCCCATGTTCCCAAAGCCCAGGCACAGAGGACAGCAGGTGGCAGAATGCTTCATGGATGCCCAGAGCAACGGGCACAGTCCATAGACCAGAAAATGATGCCCAGCAATTGGAGCTCTGAACAATGTAGAAGATGTAAGACTAAACCTTGGACTTAGTCCTGGAATAGAACTACAACACATGTCACAACAAACTGCCTCTAAATAGTTAGCAACTAAGGCCTACTAGAGCTTTTTAGTCTGCTGGAGGTAGTGATATAGCCATGATGCCAATTATTCAGATTATTAAATAGGTGTTTTTGTTTGTTTTTGGGTCAAAATCCAAATGTTCAAAAAAAGTTCAAAGGAATCAAATTAAATTTCAATATACATAGGCAACCATCTAAGCCCAGTGTGTATTCACTTCCCAGCAATGCCACAACCATCTGCGAGTCCAACAGTAGCATTAAGGACAGTTCAAAAAGATGTGGTGGTGCTAGATTATGGGTGGATGTGACAAAAGCTGAGGAGAAAATCAAGTGGGGGAAAAAATAAGAGAAAAATATTTAGACAATTCTATTTTTGAAATTTAAAGTCAAAGTGACTATTTGTCATTGTGAATACACCCCATCACATAAAGTAAACAATAAAATGTGACCTCTGCGTTTAACTCATCCACACGTGAAGCAGTGGGCAGCTATTAGTAGTGTGCAAGGAGCATTGTAGCTCAGGGGCATCTCAGAGGTACCTGGACTGGGACTTAAACTTGTGAACCTCAGATTCCAAGGGATATATCATATATATCAATGACATCAGGCATATTTAAATCATGTAAAAATCAT
Organism: Arnoldichthys spilopterus; assembly: GCA_037974385.1. Classification (NCBI taxonomy): domain Eukaryota; kingdom Metazoa; phylum Chordata; class Actinopteri; order Characiformes; family Lepidarchidae; genus Arnoldichthys; species Arnoldichthys spilopterus. The sequence goes on from JBBPDA010000145.1 coordinate 25,924,637, forward strand.
GTAGAAGCTTTTGTTCTGAAGGCATGATCGTGTGAGGATTTGTAGCATTAGGGCTGCTGCCATGTCTTGAGTTTTTAGCTGGTCATTTTGTAGACACCTATTCTGCAAGGGTAAAGTAACCAAAAGGAAGACTGAATCAACTACAAGTCAATGTTAACTTATACTTAAAAATGTGTAATTTCATAAAACTAGCATTCTGAGAAGTTTGCACAATTGCCAATATCTGAAACTTAGCAAAATGTCTCAATGGTGAAGCATTATTCTAACTTTTATTAACGCTTGCAGTAAAAATATAAGTCAGGTCAGTTGAAAAAATATTCTTATGCTAACTTTAGCTACCATCAGTAATGTGTCTTATGAAAAGTCCTTGGGCCTTAAAATGTCTCAGCTTTTTACAGTACTACATTAATCTTTGGAGGATAATCCAATGTGTTTAGCCAGAGGAACAACAACAAAAAACTGAACACTCGCAGATTTGTTAAACTATTGATTAGGCTGAAAAGTAATTATCTGGAAGGTTACAGAGAGCAGGCAGCTAAATCAACAAAGCACATTATACACAGTCATAAAATTAAAGGTATATAGAGTTCTCTGAACCATTGAAGAACCACTTTTCATTCTTTAAATACCCTTTCAATGGACTGCTCTTCAATGAGCTGCTATTGTAAATGAGGGTTCACATCATGTAATGTTCTATAGCATTTTAACAATGTTCCTAAGACCATACCCAAGAATAATTTAGAAACCACTGAGGAAGAACATTTTAAAGAACTGTTTCATTTAATGTGAGCCAAGATTTCCAGGAGCTGCTGAGTTCATAATGCCACATCTGTACGAATGGAGGCAACCTTGCTCTACTCTTTATCCAAGACCTTCTATAGATTTCACATTACATTTGGCATTAACCTTCCGCTTCCATCTGTGTAGCGAATTCCTTCATAAAAGATAGCCAGGAGCACAGCCCTCAGAAGTGGATTGCGGTTGAAATGCATCTAAATCTGCCCAGTTGGGTCACTCACATGTTTCCATTCACCCTGTTCACCTCCAGGGCCTTGAAACTGTGAAGACCAGTCTGGATTTCAGTGAAAACAATGTGTTTTTTTGTGGTTGAACGTGAACCCTTTCACCAAGCCCCACGGTCTCCACTGAATTTCCTGAGCAGACATTGCTTGGCTGTTATTTTGTGTGAGAAGTGATAGAAGCAATGAGCGCTAGCACTCTAGAACACCGCACATGAAAGAGCACAAATAAATCATTGCAAATACAAGATTGTTTTCACGTTCCCTTCAAATTCAGACAAGCTGACGCTAGGTCAGATTTCTGATTTGAAGGTCCAGCTTTTAAAGTTAAAACTAAATGTTCAGTAATTAGCAAAAAAAAATGTTATAGATAAACTTTTAGAAAAACTGAGAAAAAATGGGAACGTAATTGAAGCACTACTTCCAAAAATGCCAATAAAGTTTTATATAACTGGTATAGGAGTAGGTGGGTAGTAGAAAGAGTAGACTTTTCAGTCAAAAATGTTGCATTGGTAAGGAATTATTCAAAACAAACAAATCATAAAGCTGTTAAGGCTATAGGTCTATGTTTTCTGTGTCAAACAAAAAAATAACCACTCATCATTTTACTAGTCTAGGTCCATAGAAGCTTGAAAGTAGGGCCAACATATTAAGCCAATCTCAAGTACTAATGTGTTACTCCAGCTTACACTAGCCATACTGGCCTACAACACATCCATTTTTTTCAGATCATCCCTTTTTGCATAAAAACATCATGTTTATTAAGATTTACTCAACTGAAATCAAATGTGATAATCTCACTAAATGATGTTAAAGCTTTTATAAGATGAGGACTATAGACGTTCTTTGCTTCCTTTGTTGGACGAAAGCAGATAAGAAGCTCAGCCATAAGACATAGGCTCTTTATTGTCTTTTGGTGGAGTATAAAGTTAAGACATAAACATGAGAACATCTAACATTACCACAATAACCTAGGAAAAATCACAGTTTGATTCTTTATACTTTTAAGATTACTCAAAAACCCTGGGGTTAGTGTTCCTCTGTCCCTGAGAAGATCTATGATGTGCTATGGTTAGTGCTTTCCTATTAAGATTGTTGAGCTACTTAGAAAAGCTATGCAGCATGTAATTCAAAACGATTCACTGGGCCGACTCCAATTTGTTTGGATTTGAATCTTTTGAAGAAACTAGCCATAACTAGCATCGGAGAAGAATAAACGAAAATAAACTGCAACGCAAGTTCAGTGCCTCTGTCCATTGTAATCAATGGCTTTGCCATCTAAGAGCTCCCCCACATCAACCTACGTTGATAGTCATTGTGTTTAATGAGTGTAAAGGAGAAAAAAGGAAATTGCTCATGCTTACGTTCCATTTATCCCCTTTCACGCCATGGTTGTAACATTTTCACATCAAGTCTGAGCGGGTGTGTGCCTTGCTTTAGGAGTGCATTGCTTAATTGATTGCACAGTGGGAGAGCTGTGGTGGAAAATTGCAAAATTATAAGATATGACTAGCTAATGAACTTCCAAAAAGAAAATGCCATCAACGATGCCACACCGCACATACTTAATAGTTTTAGACGCAAATGAGCACCAACTGAGGAATAGTCCCATAATCCCTATTCATGGCTGCAACGTTGGGTTGGGTGAAAATGTAAAACTGTGGCTTCACGGGTAGGTAGCAGGTGGGCAATTTAATGATGTCATCACTGTCATAAATGATCACGTGATACATTTTGCTGTCAGAACTTCTAGAACATTGAACAAATGCATGCATCATAAAAAAGACTGTAAACAAGTACTGCAAGGCATTACAATGACTGCATAACACGATGTTGCACAATTTCTGTTCCTGGCTTCCAAGTGTTAAATTTCAACTGCGTATGTCTAAAGCCGATGTAAAAACAACTATATCACAAACTTTGATTTTATGACCACAGCCCACAAAAGTGTCATATTAATAGTGGCAAAACAGGAAAGTTATTATCTTTTCTGGACAATCCCAGTACGTTCCAGAAACTTTACAGAAAGTTACATAAATGTTCCAGAATATTCTGAGAATCTACTTAGCACTTAACGTGAATGGAGACTGTTCTTGAAAACAGATACATTTCAAAATGTCATTGTCCTGACCACAGAAGCAAAGTTTTTTTGAACAATAGCCATTTTTTATTTATTTTCTAGTGAAAGTGACTATTTGTCGTTGTGAACACACTCAAGCACCACAACGAAATGTGACCTCTGCATTTAACCCATCAC
>JBBPDA010000145.1:25929557-25941866 GCA_037974385.1 Arnoldichthys spilopterus
CATATACAGGTAACAATGAAACATCATTACCAGCAATGAAATTCTTGGACTCGGAGCCTCCTCAGAGATTGCACACACATATTACTTAAATAATTTTTAGCAGTAAATAAAGTTTAGCAGTAAATAAAGTTTTAGCATCACGCTAGGTTCCTATTGGGCAGGTGCTTTAATGTTATGGCTGATCGGTGTAGGTTAATACTGGTAGTTCTATTGCAAGCTTCAGTTGAAGTGAAAGTGATTATTTGTTATTGTGAACACACTCAAGCACCACGACTAAATGTGACCTTTGCATTTAACCCATCACACAAGCAGACGTGGTGCAGTGGGCAGCTATCAACAGCGTCCGAGGAGCAGTGTAGCGGGACGGTACCTTACTCAAGGGTACCTCAGTGGTGCCCGGGCTGGGACTCAAACCTGCGACCTACTGTTTACAGGGGCAATGAAGAGTTTACACTGCCCTAGATGTCTATGTTGAATCTAGAACAAGTTCATCTTCAGCTGAGGCACTACTAGCATCTCATAGGGGCACTAGCAGAACTATAGAGGTTTGTTTTTTCCTTAATTCTTCACCATGTTTTGCTGATTGCAGCTCATACTAAAGGCTTTGCCAATGGTCAATGCTTAGAGCAGTCCAAAATTTGAACCCTGTGGTCCGAAACTGACCACTGACGAAGGTCTAGAGAATGACTCACACAGATTGTGCATGGCAACTACTCAGGCTAGCCTAAAAGGTAGAGATTTTTCATACATTTTCTGGTGAGCATGTGTCCAGCTGTGTGTGTGTGGAGAAATCTCTGCTCAAGAAGGCAGAAAGCACTTGTAAACAGTTTTTTTTTTCCTTTTGGTGTGTGTGTACACACAACGAGCGCGGGATCTTTACTGGAGTGTATGCTTATGCGCTGCCAAACACTGCTGTTTGACTCCTCCAACAGCTTGTGTTTTCCACATGTCTATCTGAATAAACACGGCGGCACGAGCGAAGAATGAATCATTAAAGGCCCGCGTCTGTGTCCTCCGGTTTCCGTCGGACGATGAGTGTGTTGCGCGCCGTGTACTGCTAAGAGCATTCCACTTAGACTTTTAATTGGGCCCTCTCTATGATTTCATTGTTGCTTCAGGAGGTTATTAGGCGCCTCTGTTTGTTCATATTGATTTTTCAGATGCAGACTCCAGCTTGATTTTAAGAACACGGGGTCCCTGCAGTAGGCAACCAGAGAGAACGAGAACGAGTGAGAGAGATATATAGAGAGAAAGATGTAGGGCCTCTAGAGAGAAGGGTTTTAGAGCTGGTACAAGTGATCTCTTTCTTTTTTTTTTTCTTTCTATTTTTTTACTAGACGCTCTGTGTAGCCAATGCCCTGGGGCATGACCAACCAGCCAGTTTACAACGGCCAAAAGAGGCATGCCGATACTAATAAAGATATACAACGATGGCTGTTAACGCGGGAAAAAGGGTGTGCAGAAGTCTTTTCCTGCCCCTATCCACACTTCTGCTGATGCCATATCATTTCACTGCCATACCAATATCCCTCTCCGCTCGAGAAGATAAATCAGCTTTATGTATTAATCCCTTTATGCAGTGAAGGGGGGGGGGGCATTATCTGTTTGAAACTGTTTTTCTCTTTAGGTAGTTTTATCTCCTAATGCTGCTATTGTGAGGGATTTTACAAAGAAAACAATGTAATCTGGAAAAGGCAGGAATGTAAATTTTGTCACAGGCTGCTAATATGAGAAAACAAACAAGCTAATCCTTAAGACTTTCTTCCTCTTTTTGTTTTTCTTCTTATAAAGAAAATAAGCATTTGGATATACAACAATCAGCCATAACATTAACACCACCTGCCTAATGTTGAGTAGGTCCCTCATGCTGCTGAAACAGCACTGACTGTGGTGCACTGTGTGACTCCTTAGTATCAGAGTCAGCGTTCAGCGTTTTTAAACCACAGTAGCTTTGTTTTGTGGGATTGGAACAGACTGGTTAGTCTTCACTTCCCATATGCGTACATGAACCTTGGGTGCCCATGAACCTGTTGCAGAACACTCCACAATACCAGACATTTTGGAGATGCTCTGACTCAGTCGTCTGGCCATCACAACAAGACCCTCATTATGCGCGCCCATTTGTTCCTGCTTCCAGCACATCAACTTGAAGAACTCACTGTTTACTTATCTAATATATCCCACCATCCTGACAGGTGCCAGTGGTGTTAGTACATTATAGTTCAGTATACATATATGTAAATTACAGTGTATTTTACATACATGTAAAATATATATGTATAGTACAGTACCTGTATATGTAAAGTACAGTATATATTACACATATGTAAAGTATAGATGTATAGTACAGTATACATATATGTAAAAAACTTGCACAACCAGAAAGCTAAGATTAACTTTTTTTTAAACAGTACAAACAGAATGTATACGTTTTCTGTCTTAAATAAGCATATCGTATCAGTCCTTAGTGAAACCTTCTAGTACTTTCTAGCAAATTAACAAATATTCATATTTGTGGTAAATGTTCGTTGATTACATTCAGCACAGTTTAGTATTTAAACATGCATCATTGTTTAAACTTGAGCTGTTATATTACTAAGCTTGACTTTAACCAATAGTGATTAATCCCCATTGGTTCCTGACTATAGTATCTATTGTTGTTATAGTGTAAGAGTAGTTTTGGAGCTTTGGAGTTGTATGGAGTTGTAAGAATATGCTCATGGGGATTTTTTACAGCATACATCAGTGTTTCCCCATATCATCAAAAAGGCCAGTGAATCTCACATGCAGCCCAACTTGCATAAGAAATATGTATTGTAACTGGCAGTGTTTTGTGCCCATGTTTGCACCAAAGCGAAGGTCTATTTTTAAATGTAAATATGCTCTAAATTCAGATCTTAAGTCAGGTTTGAGTCTGATTATGAACATATAAGTGTGATATGGCAGTATGCAGCAGAGCACAGTGAGCATGGTCTGTAATTTTCTTAGGTAATAGACCATTACGTTATACAGTAATAGTCCATAATGTCAAACTGTAGTAAAACCATGAAGGTCATTTTCGAGAATTGTTTCACATCTACATCATTTTTTTGACAGTGCATATAGTTGCCTAAATGTGATAACCCAAAAATGATTGCCTCATTTAGTGAAATGCAGGGAAATATTTAAACGGAAGATTTCTCTTAAAGCACATTATGTAGAATATGCCATAGCTGGCTCATTCATTGTTGATCCAGATCGCGAGTAATTCCAATTATGTCAGATGGAATTCAACATTTTCAAGTTCTCAGAGGCTTAAAACAGTGGCTTTTTATGATGGATGGAATCAACCAAAATCCTGGAGATTTACCTTTCTTCTGAGATTAGTAGCGGTCACATTGTAATCCATTTGGCCAAGGTCTTGAAGAGCATCGCAATCTGAAAAATAGGTATAGGCTGCAAAATGTGATCAAGTACACCTGGCTTTGACATCCAGATATTTGTATTGTGATTAATGTCAGTATGGCAGGAGGTCAGAGCTTCAAGAACAAGGTTGAACATTCCACTGTTATAATAAACACCCCATCTAGAACCAGTCTTTCCCTCAAACTAAATCATCAATCAAGTTAATCAAAATGTGTGAAGACATAAAGCAACTGTGAAGGGGCTAGAAACACAAAAATCTATGACTTGTCTGAACTGTTGAGTTGGACAATGTCAAATTACACTACGATTCAGTCAACATCAGCATTTCCATCTCTGTAGCTGCATTATTGGGGTTTCATATGTTGTGCTATTTGCAACTAGAATTGTACTCACCCTTAACTCTGACTCGCGACCCCAAGACAAAAAAGATGCAAACTGATCAAATTAAGACCACCCAATAATTTTATTTTTTTCTTACATTTTCTTTAATACCTTACTCACAAATGCTTAACACATTATACAATTGTATTAGTTAGTATGTCAGCTATCTAGCATACTTGCTACAGTATATAACCTATACACTAAATATCCATTTAGAAATGTTTAACTTTTAATTTAACTTTTAACTTCTAATTTCTGCAGGTAGAACTTTACCTTTGCCATTCAGACTGGAGGTTTTTTTACAAAGGAAAGTCTTGGTATTTGAAGCCATGTCAAACGTGACAGGATTTTAGTAGAGGTTTCCTTTTGAACAACTCAACTTGGACTTGTAACCTAAAGATTTAGCCTTGACTCCTATCCCTATGTCTTGAGACTCAGCTGAGACTCATACCCCAGAGACTTGATTCTCAACTTGGATTCTACCTCAGAGATTTGAGACTGGACGGATTCAGACCCCAGAAACCCAGGACTTGACTCTCAGACCTCAGATTTTACTCAGACTGAACCCCAGGGACTAGAGGGTTGATTCTGACTCACACTTTGGACTCACATGAAACACCCTTTGAACATTACTGGGTACTTGCAGTGTGACTGGAACCAAGGAGCACTTTTTTCAAGAGCTTTCACCATGAGAGAAAGAATGCACATTGAAGTGTACCTTAACAAAACTAAGTGAGTCTCTTTACAGCAACATCTTTAAACACAAAGCTAAAACTTATACAGTAGCTCTTAAACCAGTTTAAAACAAAATTGAGAATTTAATTCATGGTCTTAGTATTGGCATCCATTCAGAGTGCTGAAGAAATCCAACAGAATGCTTGTAAATACAGTTTTCTCAAGGAAAGCTGTCAAATACTCTCCACTGGGATTGCCCACAGTTCGGTTTTTTTCAAGAGTAAGAACATGGGGCTTGAACCACTTCTTAGTCATTTTGTATGTGAATATTTTACCCTCATATTTTTAATTAACAGTTCTTGTCACAATGACAACTGTCAGATTTAGAGCATAGATATACAGGAGGACATTTCTAATTTATGAGAGCTGCACTTGAGCAAGTAACTCAAGAAATGTGAAGTTTTCTTTCATTTTTATCTTCATGATTGAATAAAGAAACATAGAGAAGTATGGCAGCTGACTCTAATGAAAGATGCCTTGAAGAAACTGGCAAAAGCCTTCCCAGAAACTTCCTATTAAAACACCAATAGCTTTCATTTAGTTGGAAATAGACTTTCTTTAAGTGATCCCAAAAGTTACTACCCTTTGATACGCTAAATTAAGAAGCCGTCGCTGGTAATTCCTCACCCTGCCTCTGGGCCCCCCAGAATGTGTACTGGCAAAATAAACTGATCAATCTAGATAACAGCAAGTCTGTATGAGAGAGAACATGGACAGGTTCTTATAAACAATAGCAGATAGATGACTGCAAAGCAATAGCTTCAGAAAACATCAACACAACACTTACTGCTTCTATAGCAGTGGTCAGAGCAGGACTTGGTCCTTCAAGGTATTTTACAGATGGCCTTACATTTGCAGAAGATTCACCTTAGCTGTTATCTGTCTTCATATTTTGTCTATTTTCTTAATCAGTTTGCTTTGCTTTTGCTCCAGCAGTGGTGGCAAAATGGTTAGAGCAGTGCAACATAGGAATCACTTTTGTAAATAAGATGTTAGTATGGGAAGGACCTTGTTGAAGTTTAAAGAACCTACATATAATGTAATTGTTTGATACAAATGAAAGGTTTTATACCAGAACCATAAGCTCAAGCCAAGAGGCTAAGTGTTTATGTTCGGTGGGGGATTCTACCAGTTTCTGCATAGTTATATGGTTAAGTTGTAAACAAAGTCATTTAGAGTAGTTAGGTTTAAAATAATCTTTGCTGAAGAACATTTCTTAGGGGTTGGTGACATGAACCAGACATCTGAAGTATCTGATGTCTCTAAAGAAAACTATTGCATGAAAAAAAATCAATCAATCTATATAGCTGGATGGTACCTTTGCTCATGGATGCCCCTTACCATTTAACTTGAACCCTGCAATGTATCTTTGCCATAAATATGACATAAACATGTGATAAGAGATCATAAATAGCCATGACAGATTATGTCCATTACTACAACAACAGATAGCTATACTGTAATATTTGTCAGGACCTAAAATTTGTATTTGGCATGAGCTGTCATAAGACACTGTTCTGTTAATTGACTTATCCATCTGTCATTACAACTCATTACAGCATTAAACCCTCATGTTTAGAGTGAAGTTAAGTCAATGTTATATAGCAGGGATTTACTTACAAAACTTCAATTATCATTTTGAATAATTATTCATTGACTGATTTATGGAGAAATACAACAAATGACAACAATGTACTTCTCCCATTGGCCACGAAAAAAATCGTTTGCCACAAGCCAGCATAAGCCCGCCCACATGCCAGCCCTCTTCTCCTGGCCTGTAAAGTAGAGACAGTGTGGATCCAATGCCATGTGGTTGCTAGCTTGTTGACTGTGTATTGAAACCTCAAAATTGCACTAGGCTGTTACCTCTGTCTGCAGCAGGCTACATGAGTGTAAAGCACTACTGGGCAGTGGAGGCCTAGTGGTTAGGACATTGCTCCTTGGAACTAAAGGTTGCAGGTTCAAGTCCTCGCACCACTGAGGTACCCTTGAGCAAGGTACCATCCCACTACTTCTCCCCGGGTGCCGTTGATGACATGTGCATGTGTGATGGGTTAAATACAAAGGTCACGTTTCATTGTGGTGCTTGAGTGTGTTCACAATGACAAATAATCACTAATCATCAATGCCTAGCGTCTGTAGCCTTATTGTTCACTAACATCAAGCCCAAAGGCTTTGATCCATGCGTTCCTCCACGCTGAATCTCTTAACGTGATTCACCCTGCTTGTATAATCTCGGAGAGACAGACCCGTCCATTATAATGAGCGACAGCACTCCAAAATAAGAGGTGCTCAAGCTGGGGCAGAACAGGCCGTCACCCATGTCTGCTTCTTCATTGCATCACCAGCAAACGCCTGTCGGCTGTCAAAACAGTACGCGCACGAGTTCTACACACAGTGTCAGCAGCAGAGCATCAGAAAGGCGCCTGAACAAACTGCCGGTGGCGTTCCCAAAAAGGGGACAACATGTTCTGTGTCTGCTTTTCTCTTGCATTGGAACATTCTCCTACTGAGAGAACCCAGCAGGAGGTCATGCAGTCAACATAAAGAAAGAGAGAAACCCAGAGAAGGAAAAAGGTACAGAGATGAGGAGCTTGAGCAGAAACAAGGCCAATGAATGTGTAAAAAAAAAAAAAAAGACTGAACCACATTTTTTTCTCTCTCTGTTACATTGTAATGTGAATTCTGTGTTTTCATGGTGGGCTTTCTGTTTACAGTATCTTTTTTATACACGTATGTCTATTTTTAGGCCCGGGTACGTAGCCTAAAGCAAGTTTACCACTTAGTGGCTGCATGTGTGCTAGTGAAGTGTTGGAAATCAACTCTTATTCACATCATGACTGTTAGCTTTAGCAAGTAGCCTTAATACAGGGATGCAAACTCATCGGGGGGCACAAGGTTTCAAAGTTGGGAACCCCCTTGGGAGGATTTGGGCAGATTGTGGCAGGGAAGGTTTTGCATTTGTTTTTGGGGGCGGGGCATAGGAGCAGATTTTGGTGATGTGGGTGGGGACAAAGGGAGATTGTCTCGTTCATCGATCGTGGAGCTGACGTTCAATTATTTTTATCTATATAAAAACAGCAAAATTACTTTGTGTAATATTTCACTTCCTTAATTGGTAACAAGTCATTTTCTTGATTTCAGTGCATGTTTTATCTAGACAACTTTTAAAATATGTGCTTTAAAAATCTGTAAAACTACTTTTAGACAATATTTCACTTGTAGTAGGTCATCCCTGTTAATGTACATCTACTACAACCATCATAAAGTCAGAAAGTCTGTTGATTGTTAGTGCATTCTTTTAATGTTTTCAGCGCTATATCCCTGCAACCGAACTTTTGTCATGTGGAAGGTCAGTCAGAAAAACATCAGTTAGAAAATGTCATTTATTTGACTGCAATTTGTTCATGTACCTCTCACAACAGATGAAAGAGTTTTTTTTTATCATTCATATATGCTCTAACAACACAGCAGTGATTATTTGTCATTGTGAAGCACCACAACGAAATGACCTCTGCATTTAACCCATCACATGTACACACGTGGATCAGCAGACAGCTAGCAGCAGCGCCCGAGGAGCAGTGTGTAGCGGGACGGTATCTTGCTCAAGGGTTCCTCAGTGGTGCCTGGGCCGGGACTTGAACCTTCGACCTTTAGGTCCCAAGGGCAGTGTCCTAACAACTAGGCCACCTCTGCCCACAGACTAGTTAGTGTTTTCAGACTATACTGTACAACAAAGTGAATACTGAACATTTAAGCCATTGTGTCATGTTGTCTGCTTTTATCTTTGTAAGAAGTTCTGTCTTTGGTGTGTAAGTAAGGGAAAACCACATATCCAGCAAATATTCCAATCTAAAAGCAGACTTTACCATACTGCTCTGGGTGTACTTATTTAACTGTACTAATGTTAACATTCTTCGCTCCTCAGCAAATGTGTCATTAACCTTCATCTTAGCCACTGATGCTTCCATTTAAAATTGCATATCCCCACCTCTTTAGCCTATGTACCAGTTAAACCCCACCTAATGCACTGGGCAATGGTGGCCTAGTGGTTAGAACCTTGCCCTTGTGAACTGAAGGTTGCAGGTTCAAGTCCCAACCCGGGTACCACTTCTCCCCGGGCCCTGTTGATCACTTCCCACTGCTCCACATGTGCTTGTGTGATGGGTTAAATGCCGAGGTCCCATTTCGTTGTGGTGCTTGAGTGTGTTCACAATGACAAACAGTCACTAAAGTCATAAGGAATGTTCCAAGTTGGACTGCTTTTTGAATCCAGGAACACCAATCATTTACATATGTCAGTCTTAAAGGCACAGTAAAAAGATAAACGTTGGAAAATGGTTCAGGAGTTCATTATGATATATATTTTTGTATATAATATTAAACAATGTAAGGCTTAACTAAAATTAAAATACAGGGAAAAAGTCAGATACAAGCTCTTCCGAGGCTGCAGAACACCACTGTTGAACGCTGCTGATCCAGTGTGAAAATCCTGGGCTTTTTTCACAAGATTTCATGCACACAGGCTGCATTTTACATATCATGCATACAGTATGTAAAACTGGTATGCGAGCCTAAATGTGGCAATTATGCGTATAGAGAACGCTTCCTAAAGCGAGTGCATTTGCGCAGGATAATGAAAGATGCACAGAAATGCAGCTGTTATATAATCTGTTTTATTTGAGGATGTCCTTTAGCAAATGGATCAGACATGGAAGCTAGACAGAGGCACAGGCCTCAGAGACCTCCTGAATGAATGTCTGCCAGTGTAGTTTGACTAGTGCCTGCGGCTCTGCCTTTCTATGTTCTGTATTTTATGAGCTGGAGTACAATTACATCCCCGTAGAATGCTTTGGTGTGGAAGAACTTTATTAACATTTATTAACATCACTATTTCTTCATTACTGGACTTGCATTTCCTCTTTTGTCCTTAGCTTGTTGCTGGTTTCACTGAGTTACTGCACATTTAAAACCTTGTTATGACACACAGTGGGCCTTACGTGCACTTTGCATGATTGGCTATGGTCTTCATAAACTGAGCGTTCATATTAGGTGCTGTGTGAGGGCGTATTGGGGGCATGTTAAGACACATTTGTACTGTGCTTCCTCACTTATTTCATTCACAACAATGGCCCACAGCCAGCCCACCAGCCCAGTTACATTAAATATACATAAGTTGATAAGGTTTATGTTATAAATATATAAGTTTTATAAGTTTTATAAGTTTTTTTTTCTATAGCACTTTTTACAGCTGATGTTGTCACAAAGCAGTTTTACAGAATCTGCTTCAAAGCCTCTAATGAGCCAAAGGTAACAGAGGCAAGGAAAAACCCCCTAAGCTGTAGGAAGAAGCCTTGGAAGGGACCAAGGCTCAGAAGGGGAACCCATCCTCCTCTGCTCGACCCCGGATAGCAACAATAAACAAAAGAAAAGAAAAAATATGATTTCCAATTATCTAGGACTAACAACAGGCTTGACTAAACAAATACAAAAGCCAGGACTGAGACTGTTTCTGAGTCCCGAACATTATTTGGAAGATTATTCCATAACTGTGGGGTTTTAGAAGAGAAGCTCTGCCACCTGCTGTGACCTTTGCAACGTGAGGTACCAGCAACCTGCACATTTTGATCTTATCACATTTGATTTTATTGGACCACAGTTGCTTACTCAGTTGACAGGGTCTCCTCATTGCTGAAGGCTTTTACTTGTTTATCAAAAGACGGATGGATGTTACAGTGTTTTTTTCTTATTAATTATAAAAGCACACAGCACTAGCAGGGAGCCTAGAGCAGTGTACTCAAGTTAGGGGCTGTGGAAAGTGAAAAAGAGTTGAGAAATAAGAACTTCACTATTTTTAATTGTGTTACTTTTTTACATCTGCTTTGGTAGTATTTAAAAAGTGGTTATATCATGAGCCATGTTTCTTGCATGAGTTACCTGAGGATATAACTAGCTAACTGGACAAGGTACCGTTAACTACTATCCATAAAAGGGGCCTTCGACTAAAAACCTTTGACAACTGCTGAGTGAATTCATACCAATCCTTAGGCCACAATTCATTTTTGTAAATTAAAGTTTTGATTGCTCATATTTTGAGGCTGTTGTCAGTGGACATTAATAGCCATATAACATTAAATGAAAAAATGCTTTGTATTCTATACTTATTTGGGACAATTATAACAATTATTGTGTTTTATAAATGTTATATTGTTACATATATACATATTTTTTTTCTAATAAAATAGGCCTCTATCAAACAGTTGAGCTTTCTTTTCATTGCAAAGCTCTGAAAACATAAACAAATTAGTAAAGATCAAATACAATTATTGGACTCTCTTAAAACTTCTGTGAGAAATCCATCAAATTTGTATCCAGCTGCAACCAGGATGCCTTTGTCTTACGTCTGGTGAGGAAGCTTACTGGGGGTCTACTTATTAAAGACGCAGTGAATTCCAGTGGATTTTTTTTACCATGGCTGACCTAAACCAAGTGGTAGAGATGGAACAGTCAGGTTGAGTTAAGCTTGGTGCATGTTTCAGTCAGAAATAGGGACTCAAAATGGTCTCAACCAAATAACCAGATCACGAAATTGTGAAAGTGACTCTTTGTCATTGTGAACACACTCAAGCACCACAGCGAAATGTGACCTTTGCATTTAACCCATCACACACGCACACGTGGAGCAGTGGGCAGCTACCAAAAGCACCTGGGGAGCAGTGTAGTGGGACGGTACCTTGCTCAAGGGTACCTCAGTAGTGTCCAGGCTGGGACTCGAACCTGCGACCTTCAGATCCCAAAGGCAGTGTCCTAACCACTAGGCGACCACAGAGGGTTAATCACATGCTTAATATTAACAGCAGTAGGGGATCATTTAAAAAAAGGCAAAAATGAAGAAAAGTAAAACAACAAATACAGTAAAAAAGCATGAAATTCTGAGAATTCAGTATGCACATGGCAAATTAGTATATGGCTGCAGACACCAGTGAGTATAATAAATAGGCCCATAGGCCTTTCCATGCACTTATGTAGGGTTTCTCTCTCTCTCGCTCTGTTGCTTTCTCTCTCTATGCCTTCAGCTGCCATGTAGCCAACCCTGTGTCATCATTTCCTTCTGACCCCATGACATGAACTTAAAGACATCTCACTTACTTATTCTCTCGCCCTCTCTCTCTCTCTCAGGCACACATATGCACACACACACACACACACACACACACAAATATACATACACCCCTGACAAAATATACTTTCCATCTCTTTCCTGCCTTCACTTTTCTCTGTCAAAGTCAGCAGTCAGCAAGTACGTGCATAGATGTGCTTGTCATGTTTGTGCAGTTGGGTCTTAAAAATACACACCCACACACACAGACACACACAAATACTGATCAGCTATAGCATTAACACAACCTGCCTCAAACTGAGTAGGTCACGGCTTTCTATCATAGTCAGCATTTTTTAACTACAGTACTTCTGTGGGTTCAGACCAGATGGACTTGCTGTCCTTCCCCACATGAATCAGTGACCCTCGGGTGCCCATGACCTTGTTGTTTCTTGGATCACTTGTGTGTGTTTCTTCACACTTCTCCCCTTTGGAGACGCTCTGACTCATGTGAGTGATAAAAATAAGGCCTTCCATCACATCAAACTGATTGTCGACTTGCTTACCAGTTTTTCCAGTGGATCGGTTGAAATTTTCAAATAGTCTTGAAATTGGCCTTTATACCAGTAAGCCACAAACAGGAGCCGATAAAACAGCATAAAAACTGAATGGCTGAGTCAGAGCCATGT
>JBBPDA010000145.1:25943531-25954188 GCA_037974385.1 Arnoldichthys spilopterus
GAAAGTTCTGGGCCTAAAATATGTCTTTTAAAACTATTCATGGTCAAATGTTATGTGCAGACCATTGTGAGGCAAAACACTCCTTAAAGAAAATATTTTTTTCTTTGGATTTTGCTGTCATCACGGATGATTTGGACACTTACTAAAATGTCATGTTTATTTTGTAGATATCACAACCAGGTGGCACAATGGTGCAGTTGTTAGTGCTGTCCCCTCACAGCAAAAAGGTCCTGGGTTCGATCCCTGGGTCGGTCACAGGTGCCTTCCTGCCCATGCTTGCAAGGGGTTTCCTCCCACTGTCTAAAGGGTTGCAATACGTTGATTGGATACTCCAAATTGCCCATAGGTGTGTATGTGTGTGTGTGTGTGAATGTTTGCCTGTATATGTGTTGCCCTGTGATGGGTTGGCCTTCTGTCATGGGTGAACCATGCCTTGAGCATGTAGTCAGCTGGGATTGGTTCCAGCTTCCACAAGACCCAAAATAGAAGAAGCAGATTAGAGAATGAATGGATGGATATCACAACCTCTGGTTCCTGTCACAGCACTGTAAACAAATATGAGTCAGGTTTAACAATTTAATTCAATTAATCATTTTACACCAAAACTCTCTGAATTACTTTGCATCTCAAGGACTGAAAGTTAATGGAATGTCCCTGGGTGTAATAATAGAGGACATGTGCATATAATGTCACTTTCCCACCTGAACCCATTCCACCTCATCTCAATTGGACAGAGTGGCAAAACATGACTACTTTCAACAGGGAAACTGTGAAACTGGGAGTAAATAAGAATAAAACCAGTGGCTCTTAGACATTGATTTGTTGCACTCACTCCATGGACGTTGACATCTAGCCAGGAATCGGGTCACCAAGCCTTGGAGATCTACTTTTCTGCTGTGTTTAGTTTCAAATTGTAACTAACATTATCTGAGCTTGCTATGGGGTGGGGTGGGGTGAAGGGGACTTAAACTTCCTGTTATTGGTGAATATTAATTTTATCCATTCATTTGTGATTAAAGATATTAGGAAGACAAGACTCATGCCTAAAACAACCATGGCCATGAAGTAACAAGCTAAAAATTGTCCATTTTGATCTAATTTCCATTTTTCCCACTTACACCAGATGTAGTCGATCAGCAAAGACATTTTTAGTGTTGCCTCTTTTGTTTAGAACTAAGAGTCTCTGTCTGGAGCTGTCAATCAGACAAATGCATCTCCCTTTGGACAGCTCTTTGCATAGCAGGGAGCTCAGAGAGTGGTAGAAACTGGCGATTGATTGTCAGTGCCACTGAATGAGTAGAACAAGGATGGCTGTTAGTTATTAATGGCTGGTTTCCTTCATAACGCACTCCCAGCTAACTTGGCTAACTCCACCCACTAAACTGTAAGAACCAGTGGTCCAAGGATATTGACATCTAGCCAGGAATCAGGTTTTTTTGACATGGTTAGATTTGGATGCTAGGGAAATACACAGAGCAAAGCCACAGCCTATTGTGACATCATGTTCATACCCTGTGTAACGGTGGTCACCAAGCCTTCTCCTGGAGGTCTACTTTCCTGCTATTATTAGTTCCAAACTGCATCTAACATGCTGCACCTGCCCACTTACTTAACCCTTCAGCCAATCAGGGACACCAGAGCAGGTGTTGCACATTTTGGCTGGGAATGTGGATCTCCAGGACCAGGGGACCAATGCTCTAGAACAACACTGCTCCCATTTTTGAATGGAATCACTTCAGGCACTGTTTTCAGTGCACTCTGAATAGTCACAATTATAGTCCCTGAAAATATATGCCAAAACTACTTTTTGTTGCTGTCAGACAAAAAAAACTTAAAGAAGTTTTTTCCTTTGGCTTCTGTAGTGAGAAGGTCTGGGGGAAAAAATATTTTCTTCAGAGCTGAACTTGATGTTTTTGTGTCCTATTACCGCCTCGATTACTGTGATTATTTTTGTCTGATGCATTTTGTTTGTTGTTGGTTTTACGGTGGTTAATTTAATTTCCAATTTAGTGTGTGAAGCTTTAACTTGGCCCTGGCCTGCAAGCTCTATTTACATATAGATGGCTCATCCCTGTGCAGCACGTAGTGGAGAAAGCCTGGTTTTTCCGATGTTTTGCCTGGAAAATGTTTTGCAACGAGGAATTAACAAGGCCCATTTAGCACTTTAACATGTCTATTTAGTCACAGTTTACTGAGCAACCGAGGCGAGGGGAAGGGGGGGCTTTATGAATTAACATATGCTAACACAGTCTCGCATTAGCTTAGCTTTTTTTGGGCCACTGAGTCATTGTCTCCTAGCAAAATATGCAGTGACCACGTTAGTGCTGTTTGTAATTAAATCAACGCGAGCTCTCTCCCCGCTTTCCCCTTTGGTCCATTGCATGACCCTTGAACAAAAAAACATTCTTGAGCGTGTTGTCAGGCCTTTGCTCTTTGATGTATTGATCTGGGCATTTTGTTCAAAGGCCTGACCTTTTTGAAGCACCCCTTTCTGCAATGATAATTTGATTTTAGCGGTTTTAGCTTGTGGTCGAACACTCCACCGCCGCTCCCTCACCTTCTCCAGCGGACAGGGCCAATCTGTGTCAAAGAATGGGCTGGGTGACTACGCTTCCTACTTTACCATTAGACTGGCTTCTCAGCTGTCAGTCAGGCAAATGTGTCTCCCTTTGGATGTCAGAGGATTTGCTCTTTGCGTAGCAGGGAGCACAGAGAGTGGTCGAAACTGGCGATTGATTGTCAGTGGCACTGAATGAGAACAGAAATGACTGTTGTGAGCTATTAATGGCTATTTCCTTCATAACACACTCCCAGCTAACTCAGTGCAGTGCTTGGACTTGCTGCACTCACTTAACTGTTACCCAACACATAAACAGTGATCACATATCACTTATGGGTGATCTTGATGTGATTTTAGGTGGAACGTTTAGCTATAGCTCACTAGCTAGTTAGCTTCTTTGTCATCTCAGCAAACAGTGACAGTTGTGTATATTTACTATTGGCTCACTCTTCTGAGATGTGAATCACATGTATGCATTTATGTTCAGAGTCACATGCTTTCATTAATGTACAGCAGTCATACGTAGCATTGAAACCACCTGCCTAACATTAAGTTAATCCCTCATGCTGCTGAAACAGCTCAGACTGTGATGCTTTTTTCAATCCAGCATTGACTTCTGTGGGATCAGATGAGTGGGATTGCATCAGTGGGCTTTGGGTGCCCATGTTGCAAGATCGTTTTTGATAGGTACTAATCACTGGATACTAGGAACAGCCCACAAAACCTACCATGTTCCAGATTCTCTGACCAAGTCGTCTAGCCATCAAATTCTGGCCCAAAGTGGCTCAGATCAAGACATTAACTTCAAGAACTGACTGTACACTTGCTGTCTGATATAACCCACCTTTTGACAGGTGCGACTGTAACAAGGTAAGAAGTTAATCAGTGTTGTTCAGGTCACTTGTCAAATTTTAATGTAGTTGCTGATTGGTATACACCTAGACAAACATGGCACAACGAGACGCTAATCGCTATCGCCAATTCCTTTGTTGCATCCTTTCTCATTCAAGTGATGGATATTGGTTTGGGTGGTGGTGTAGAAACAGCCTCATCCTCAACATTCAGGTTATAGCATTTAGCAATATCTTGATATTCCAAGGGATAGTGAGGTCTTTCAGACCGTGTGATGTGCTTCATTTGCCACGTCTGAACTAATACTTTCAAAGGAAAAGCTCCCAACTGCTTGGCTCATCAGGGCATGTGCTTTCATTTGCCAAAAAGGGTACTAACGTTGCAGTGGCTGTCAAAATATTTGATCAAGGTCGAGTGGAGGTTAGCGTGAGCTTGGGGCTAATCAGCTTTACCTCCGGGAGCCTTTTCAGGACCACTTACAGCCCTCAGGAACCTGGCTCAGTGTTCCAGGCTGTGATTTGCCCCCTGCTGTACCGTCCCACTTCATCAATCCCCATACATCTATGTGAATGGCGTATCATCATTACCAGTCTCATTAAAAAGGCCTTTTAATATGTGAACCCTGCGGTGTATATTTAACCCACCCTTTCTCTCTCTTTGATATCTGGCGGGTCGTCGCATGTGCGCATGATGAATGTCTTTGGGTATGTGATCTCGACAGCGCTCTCTTTCCCTTATGTCTGTCTCCCCGTTCGACTGTTGGCACGAAAACTTGGTGTGTGTGTTTGTCTGTGTTGCTATGAGTGTGTCCGTTCCTCCCATGCTTTCCCTGGCTCTTTAATTACTGTCCGCTCATGCAGGGCCGGCTCAGGTGTGTGTAATTACACTGGTAATAAGACTTGGAAAGACTCCACCTGCCTCTCATTGGGCATCCTGCCTCTCGCTCTCTTTCTCTCTCTCTCTCTCTCTCTCGCTCTCTCTCTCTCTCTCATTCGCTGTCTCTCGTCCTCCTCTCTGCTGACAGCGAGGACACGCTTCATCACTTCACATCATGCGGTTATGAGCTAGCTTTCTGTCGAAGCACAAAGCTCCGAGGCTTTTCCTCTTTTGTGTTTGTAAGCGTGCACTATCAGCTGTCACAGTTTTGTTTATGCCGCAATGCTCATTTCCAAGTGGGGGGAAATAAAAGGCAACCATGTGTATTCATTATTTTCTACCACGGTTGGAAATATTCTCTTTTCGTCACTGGCAAAGTGATCAGCATCTCAAGGTGGAGTCAGTTGTAAAAGGCCCTGGCTACCTACCCTAGAGTCACTCGCAGTAGCTTGTAGCGAGGAGGTTACATTAGATGATTAGCAGCGTTTCTTGTTTTCCTTCGTTCGTGCTGGTTTTTGATGCTAGCGTGTGCACGTTCTTTATCTTTAACAAGAGACAACATTACACCAGCTGGGAGCGTGTACGCCAAAGAAACTGAAAGAAATTGCATCAAGATGGCAAATGGGTATGAAAAGCCATAATGAAAAGCAGGAGCAAAACTGCTTTCAACTCCCACAGTGAAAAATTATTTTTAAAATCAATAGAAATCCTAGTTCATGATACTTCTGTGCTCTTATCTGTATCCCTTTCATATCAGGGAATGTTCTCTGAGCTTGCTGAGTGGTGGGGGTGGGGTGAAGGGGAGGTAAAACATCCTGTTACTGGTGAATATTCATTTTGTCCATTCGTTTGTGATCAAAGATAATAAGAAAACCAGATTTGTGTCTAGTATGACCATAGACATGTAGTAACAAGGTAAAAATGGTCATTTCGATGGAATTCTTAAGCAGAGATTCTAATTTGCATGTTTTCCACTTACTCCAGATGTCGTCAGTAAGCTAAAACAGTGTTAGCTTTAGCTTGTTGCCTCTTTAGTTACAAGGCTAGCTCAGTAGTCACCTGAATAGCCTAAACCTTTTTTCATGAAGATACATCACCAAAACCCTTACTCAGCCCTCTTAAACTGCATCCAGACCTTCATTAAGATGGTGCAGACTTCTGGCAGATGTGTGACATAGTGGGACTTACTGTGAGCAAGATCTCACACAGCCTTAACACATTAGACAACTTTTTTAGCAAGTACCAGAGCTAGTGTTGACAAACCAGTTGTAAGGCACATCCACAAATTTCTATGACATATGACATCAGCCATGACATTAATAAACACCTGCCTAAATTGTGTAGGTCCCCTCACTCTGCTGAAACAGCTCTGACTGTGCTTACACTTTTCTCTCATAGTTAGCATTAGCATTTTGGTTCAACAGTAGCTCCTATTTGGGATCGGGTCCAGGCAGGCTAGCCTTCACTCTTCACATCCCATTCATTCTCCATCAATGAGCACTGGGCACCCATGAGCCTGTTGCCAGTAGAGCAACTGTTGTTCTTTGGATCTGTTTTAGTAGGTACTAACCAATGCGTGCTGGGACCTGCTGTTTTGCAGATGTTCTGGCTCAATTGTCTAGCCATCACATTTTGGCTGCTTGCTCATTTTCCCTGCTTCCAACTCATCAAGTCAAAAAATCATTGTAATGATTTAATAATAAGAATGAGATAATAAATGCTATTCAGTTCATTTGCCAGTGTTTTAAATGTGGCTAATGTCTCTGTATATATATATATACACACACACACACACACACACACATATATATATATATATACTCTGCTATATTTATATAGAGTATGTGTTCTATATGTACAACGATATGCTTGCCTGTTTCAGCAGTATGACATTGTACTAACTGGCTTCTAACTGGAGAAACGATGCCGAATAGGTTTTACATTTCAAAATGATCCTGCTCCCTTTAGTTCAAACAGTCCATAATTCTGAAAATAGTCAATTTTAAATTTATTGTTTTTTGTGATGTCACAAAAACCAACCTTTTTATGTATTTCTATATCTACCATATTCAGCCTATAGCAGTGTAGTCCTGCCTAGTCACGCTTAGTGTTTTTACTCAGACAGCTTTTTGAAAGAGGTGCAGTATGGGGCAGCGAATCAGAACAGAGATCATTTACATATGATCAATTCCAAGAGATAAACAGAGGCTGGAAAATGCTCATGTACAAATAATATATGACTGATTTGATCAACCCACATAAATGTCATAAGTGGCCCTCAGAGACAAAGAGGTAAAAATATAAAAGAAATGGATGTGGGCTTTAAAAAAATAAAGCTGAAATTTCAACTTTGTATTTGTTTTCAATTTTTATTTCCTCTCCTTGTACTTTTTGTCCCTGCTTGCAATGTTCCAAGGCCTCGTATCGCGGGTCTGTGGAACAGATGTGAACACCACACACCCCAGTCTCGGCTCCTGCAGGAAACGAGGCGCGTGCATGCTCAAGCTAGCGCATCACAGCTTCACTGGCACCGTCCCCATGTAATTATGAGCTTGGGTGCACGTCGGTGACAGATCACCCGAAAGCCAGCCAGGAGAAAGCTGCCGCACCTGCACGTCGTTCTCAACCCTCTGGCAGCAGCCGCAGTCAAACAACGGTCAACTGTATCAAAACGGCGAGAGTGCATTGTGACCATGAGCGCCGCACGGCCAGGTGTGCTGACTCTGAGAGATGCTGCTGTTTTACAGCTTTGGATATGTTTACTTCCTCGCTGGAGGTGTTTCATCAGAGTTTCACAGATGCAGTTTTGCAGATGTTTGCACGAGCCCAGTCAGATGCGAAGAGTAAGGGTGAAGCCTTACAAAGATACATCAGTTCTCCATGTATGCTGTGGCAAATAAGTTTTGTAGATTTTTTTAAGTGGAAAGTTTCAGTCTAGTGCATTTAAACTTGACATTTTCCAATTTTTAGTGCAACATATTTTGGGAAAATGTTTTGTAGATCTAGATATTAATTATTGTGTAGGTATATATTGTGCAATATACATGTACAGAAGAAACTTCACACATGAATCCACATGAAACTTGGTATAATTGTACTTCCACATGGCTAGTATGGACTAAGGTTTTTGTCCCTAGATTTGAATGTCCCTTAGTGCTAGTGCCCCCTGAAATAGGGTAGACACAAAGCACTTTTTGGGCAATTGCTCAACAACAGCTATGGAAAAATGTCAAAATTTGTGTGGCCACTTGGCCTCTAGGTGGCATGACCCTAGCTCATTACAACACGTTTTTAGGTAGCACCTCCCAAACATCAATGCAAAAATGAAACACTTCACTAGGCAATAACTTCTGACATAAAAGCCCAAACTTCACAAAATTTTGCACACTGCATCACTATCACATTCACTGGAAGTGCACCAAATTTCATGAGCTGACAGTTCAATATCTGAAATATTGCTTAAGCGAAAGGTTTTATGGTCATATTAGGCACCGCAACACGAGATGTCTAGTCTCAAGGACGACTCCAAATTCCAGATCTCATTTGTGTCAAAACAGACACTGCTCTGCAGAGATGTGGAATAATGTCATGTCACATATAATGCTTGACCCTTGCACTGAGAGGTCACTACTACACTGCTGAATGCTTGACCCCAACACTGATGGGTTACGGTAGCTCTGTTTCCGGCAACAGTGGAATCTGATTCACTTGTTACCCTCGGAAGGTCACTGCAAGTCAATACAAAGTTGACCAGACTGATCACTTTTATCCAATTATGGGACATTACTGCCTTGATGGGTGTGGTCTCTTCCAGGATGACAGCTGCCACATGGGGACATGAAAAAGCTGGAAATCATATGCTATAGTTTTTTGCAGTCCCCAGATCTCAACCCAGGTTGCCCCCTATTGCAGATTTTTCAGAATATTACCTAAGCGAGTCTTATTTGAAGAATGGTGTTATTTCGCTCCAGAGTGCCAGGTGTGGCAACTTCCTCGTGGCTGACTTTTGGTGATCTGACTTACAGAGACTTGTAAGACAAAGCAAGTTTATTTATATAGCGCATTATCTGAATACACAGAGGTCATTCGTTGTGCTTCACAGGGATAAAAGGAACATAAAAAGAAAATGAAACAATAAAATAAGGGATAAAATCAGCTTAAAATGAGATTAGAAGATTTAAAATAAAACAATAAAAAGTGCATAATAAAAGTACATAAAACTGCAGCCTCTGTTTAAATAAAGTTTTTTAAGCTGGCAACAGTTGGGGCAAATCTGATTTCCATGGCAAGCTGGTTCCAGCAGGGGGCAGCATAATGACTTACAGCTCTGGGCACCACTAGCTGACCGTAATGCCCCTGGCAACCCATGGACAAGGGAGATGCAAGAAACGCCTCCTCCCTGCTCAAGGGTCAAACATGCATCACCACATTTACAAGGCTGCTATTCTTTGTGCTGCCTGGCAGGAAAGGAATGCGCTGCGAAATTAGCCAGGTAAAGAAGCCCTGAGCAGAAAAGAGATGGGAAAACATCACTTCCACCACTTCCTGCTGGTGCACGGTCTAGCAGCAGTGCAACGTTAACTAGCGAAGCCTGCTAACAGCAAGCTATGCTGGGGCCTTCTGTTGTGGTGCCGGTACAGAGACTTCTGGGGTTGGGAAAGACAGAAATAAAACTGTGGCCACAGGATCTTGTTAGAAGCAGGGTCACCGCAACACAGCACACAGATGCAGGCCTCCTGTGCCACAACCGGGTGCACATGGGAATCTGCGAGAAGCTAAAAGCATATGATGTGGCCGGCGCACTCACTAGGGGACTAGAGAATGAGTCCCCTGCCCTCCTGTGTTGCATCCACAAACCACAGGAGGCAGGGGAGAGAGAGAGAGTGGGAACCAGCAGACATCGGCATTAGCAGAACTTGCAGCCCGTCTGCTGGGACCACGGGCAAAAGCAAGACAGTGTTAGAATCGAGAGCAAAACCCAAGAGCCTTTTACTGGAGAGAGTCCGATGTGACCAAGGCAGCATGTCGGCCACACCTGCCACCAAAGACAAGAACTCCTCCCTGCCCTGTGGGATAACCACACTGATAAGGGCATCTGCCCAGGTGAAAATCATGAGCACTGATTGTCTTCACCAGATGCAGCAATAGATGTCGCCCTCTGCTGGCCCGTCGTGGTGAGACAGAGGGCAAAGACTCTCAGTCGCCCTTTGCCAGCCCTGTCCAGGCTGCTGTTACGTTGAGGCCCAACACTTTACTAAGACACTGTGTGTTGTCATATCCACAGTATATGGACTATACAGTATGTACTACTGTCAGATATACGAAAATCTATGGCCAGGTTTTTGCATGGGAAGGGTAGCTCCCGTTCACGCCTTCATTCATACGCAATCAGACAAAATTACTCCAGTGGTATACAGTTCTGGAGAATTCCTCAGGAGATCACATTGAGTGTTTCTATAAGCTGAAGTAGTGCACCATGCCATCCTCTGCACAAATCAGTTAGCATTTCAAGGTCTGACGAGCTCAATGAAGAGGCAGTCATGTGCTGCCCATCTCCACTCTCTTTATCTCCCTTGTACTCCTGCCAGCCCAGTGCAGCTGATCTCCCAGTGTCTCGGCTTTTTAGCAGAGGCCCTTCAATCACAGCTGAGTGGCGTGCACAGATCGCACTTTCCAAATCGTGCCTTCTTTAATCCTCACAGCATGAACTTCCTCTCAGCTCAGACCTACTGCTGGTTCTTTCAGGACATTTTATTTCTAGGGTGTTTAATCATTTATAATCAGAAGTTTTTGAAAAAAAACATATGATGAAAAACACAATGACGCAAGATGAGTACATGGAATGATTCTTCATCATAACCCCACTGATATGTTCCTTTGGTAGGTTTCTTATCTCAACAATGGACAACTGAATACACTCTGCACACAAGGTGTTGGAGGACACAATGTGCTCATCATACACATCTGGTTTCACTCCCCTCTTAACTGCCAGGTTTAGGGAATGTGTTATCAGAAGGAAACTGCCACCAACTACCTAGGGGCAGCTGTGGCCTTATGGTTAAAGAAGCGGGTTTGTGTCTGAAGGGTAGAACCGGAATCAGTTAGCACCCATGGCTGAAATGCCCTTGAGCAAGGCACCTAACCCCCGACTACTCCCTAGGCACGGTTACAGTGGCTTTCCCTGCTCACCACGTGTGTTCACTGCTTCGGGAAGGTAAAATGCAGAGAATAATTACCCTTGGGAATTAAAAAGAAGATAAATGAATAAAAAAGCTAATTAAATATCAAAATATGAAGTGAAAGTGACTATTTGTCATTGTGAACACACTGAAGCACCACAACGAAATGCAACCTCTGCATTTAACCCAT
>JBBPDA010000145.1:25959645-25976205 GCA_037974385.1 Arnoldichthys spilopterus
CTGCAATTACTACTACTCCTACTACTACTGCTGCTACTGCAATTACCACTAGTAATACTACTGCTGCTGCTCCTACTACTACTGCTGCTGCTTCCACTACTGCTACTGCTACTGCAATTACTACTAGTATTACTACTGCTGCTGCTCCCACTACTACTGCTGCTGCTTCCACTACTGCTACTGCTACTGCAATTACTACTAGTACTACTACTGCTGTTTCTCCTTACTGCTACTACTACTATGACTACTAATGCTACTAATACTGCTATGACTATTACTACTGCTACTACTACTATACTGCAGCTGCTGCTATTACTACAAATTTCCATCACAGTGATCAGATTGACTGACCGTATAGTAACAAGCAGTTCAAAATAAAACTGGCCTTGTGCATCATGTAACTCTTTCTAATGCATTCTCTCCATAAAACATTTAATCACCTTCATTTTTACTGAGGTTGCGTTTGGCTGGTTTGTTCAGATGTCAGCGGTGAAAACTACAAATAGTTCTGCATGTTGTGGGAGTGTGGAAGTTGTCTTTCAGAGATTACTCTTGGTAATCAATAAAATCTTCACAGAGCTGGTCAGACTAGGTGGTCTGGAACAGTGGCTCCCTGGATTAGAGTGCTGCTCTTTCTTGGTTTCGATAAAACATACTCTTGAATTGAGCTTCCTCATCAATAGGTTTGGCATGAATGAGAAGAGACAGGTTTTTATGAGTAACAAGTGTGTGGCTGTTGTGTTTTTTTTTTTAATATTGAGAAGACATTTTGCCTAAAACCAGATCAATCTCCCCTCTCTTGCTAACTCTACTGTATAGTTGATTTGATTTATTCTTTATTTATTTATTTAAATGTATTTGTTCCATTTTTTTAAGGGAGATTCTTGTCTCCCTTGTCTTTGTTTGGTTTGTCATGTGCTCCGTAGCCCCGCCTTTGCCCTGCCCAGGTTGTAAATCTCGTCAGCTGTGCCTTGTCTCTGTGCTCCTCCCTCTCCCAGGTGTTGGCCATCTTGTTTTGTGTATTTATACCTCTGTGTTTGCCCTTGTCTCTTGTCTGGACTGTTGTAGTCTCTGATGTTGTTGCCAGCGTTTATGTCTCTGTCTTGCTTGATCTACAAATTGTGTAAGTTCTGGATTAGTTTGAGCCTAATTAGATTTCATCTTTATTATCTTTGTTAAATAAACCTCATCACCAGCCCAACTCTACTCTACTTCCTAATTCAAACCTGACAGTTTGAGTGTTTTACACACTATTTAGTTAAGAGCCCAATCTCACCACAACTTAATGTCCTAAAGTGGTTAAAACAAAAGTTTAACATAGGCTGTATGTTCGTAGGCCTGATAATATAGGTTTGGAGAGCTGTCCACACACACACACAAGCTATAGAACTGAATTGTTAAACATATATCTCTAATAAAGCCAGACGTGGTTCACCAAATACACATCAAATTAAAGACATATATGTAGAATGTGGTCTGGTTTATTGAAAGTCTTATCAGATGTATGCAAACGTTTGAACACACCTGGTCAACATTTTTTATGGAGTTTCTAAGTAAAATAATTAATTTATATTAATGTAAAGTTTGAAATATTGAGCCTAAATAAAATATAAAGGGTGTCATTATTTTTGCACAGACCACATTTTTTGTTTTACAATTTTCCAGTGTGTTGAATTCAGTGAATAAATATTGATTGTGCATTAAAAATGTGCTAAAGTGTGTTTCCTGTAGCAGATATGTACACTTAGATAATTGTCATATGGCCAAAGGTGCCAAAACCAAAAAAAGCAAAATGTTTAAAAAAAACAGCAAACAGTAAAATTACTTGTGATGTAGATACTAAAACATTATTTTTAGAGGTGAGATAAACTACACAGAATGAAAAGTGTGCACGTGTGATGGATTAAATGCAGAGGTAACGTTTTGTTGTGGTACCTGAGTGTGTTCACGATGACAAATAGTCACTTCACTAACCTCAGCACCACTGACAGGTAAATAACATTGACTTTCTAGTTATTTCATCACCTGTCATTGGTGGAACATATTAGGCAGCAAGTAAACAGTCAGTTCTTGAACTTGATGTGCTGGAAACAGAAAAAATGGACTAGCATATAGATCTGAGCCACTTTGATATCTCCAAAGCAGCAGGTCATGTGGAGTATTCCAGGTATGCAGTAATTGGAACCTACCAAAAATATCGTGAGACACTCAAGGCTCATTAATGCATGTGGGAATTAATAAAGGCTAGCCCATGTAGGCTGATCCTACAGAGGAGCTACTGTCGTTTAACACGTGATGCTGACTCTGACAAAAAGGGGTCAGAACACACAGTGTACCACAATCAGAGCTATTTCAGCAGCATGAGGGACACACTCAATATTAGTCAGGTAGGTTGATTTGGCTGATTGGTGTGTAAATAAAGAACTGGAAAGAACTAGAGAGTTTCTGAGTCATGCATACTTTCAAGTCATAGGTCTTAAGTATAAAAAGCAGTACACATTTGCTTTTCTCTTTCCTTTTTGGCAGCTTGTCCAAGTACGAGTGGAGAGGAAACCACAAAATGCAGAAATTATACATAAAATGTTATCGTGTTATATTATTTCGACTATTTTGTTCCATTTGTTGATCAAGTGAACAATGATCTGCTAAAATCTGATCATTTTTGTTGTTTTTTTATTCCCACAGATCGACCGTGTGATATTCTGTGTCTTCCTGGAGATGGATTATGACATTTACAAAAGGAAGATGTCCGATTTCTTCTCTCCAGGTACTGTATGTGCATATTTGGTGGTTACCTTGCTCGAATGGAACTGAAGTGCTCATTTAGCACACTTTAAGGCTGAAGAGCTCTCACATGTATTTACTGTAGTCACACATCTGACATTGTCAAAGGTGTTTAAAAGAAAGTACACCTTATTTAGTTTTTGAATTGAAAGACAGTCAGACCACAACTGACCATATCATACTAGTGAACCGTTAACCATTCTAAGGCCGCTCCAAGAAAAAAGCAATGAAAAAAATGTATTTTTGTGGGGTTTTTTTATTGATTTGCGGCAATAATAGCAATAATGAATAATTTTTCTTATTCAACAACCTCACGTTTTTAAATACAGTCTTTATCAAACAGCTGAGATTTCTCTTTGTAGTAAAACTCTGAATACATAAACAAATTCTTAGAGAAATCTATAACACTTCCTCAAATGTTTGTTTGAATCACCTGCAACTAGCAACCGTTGTCTCGCGTCCAGTGAGGAAGCTCGCTGAAAAGGTCTACTAAGTAAAGACACAGCGAAATCCACTGGATTATTTCACCATAACTGACCTAAACCAAATAGTAGAGACGGAACAATCAGGTTCAATTGCATGTTTCAGTAAGATATAGGGACTTAAAATGTGCTCGACTAAGTCATTGACCTGAATGCTAAAGATTTAATATAGTAAGACTCTCATTTTCACTGCTAACCGTCCATTTATCTTAACTGTGACATAAAGCACTTAACTTGCAAAATTGTCTATCTAGGAAATCCTGGACTGCTAGATTAATAAAGTGTAAGTTTGTATGTACACTGTTAATTCCCAAGGGGAAATCAGTTTCTGCATTTTACAGAGCAACCTAGGCGCAGTACCTGGGAAGCAGTTGTGGGTTAGGTGTCTTGCTCGAGGTACCATGGGTGCTCCTGCTAGTTCAGGTCTCCTTTTGCTCTCAAATCTGCTTATCTAATCTTTAGACCATGACTGCCCCGAATGTATATGTAGGTATCACAATAGATAGTGGGCTTATTATTTAACCTTGTGGGACACAATGCATCCCAGGAGCCCAAGCCCAGCCCCAGAGATGACAGAAATGTAAATATTATGATATGATAAGTATTTTATATGCTCAATACCACAAATGTCTCTGGAGACCACAGTAACGGTGTATGTGGGATAGTATTTGTTCTATAGAATTTGCATCTTAATGTATTAGGTATATATTTTTAGAGACTCTCACACATTACAGCTTTTGCCTTTGGCAAATTTGTCTGTTTTATTATCAACTTTGTCCTGGAAAAATATTGTGCTTCACACTACTTTCGACCATAACTGACATCACGCTCACCTCTCCTATCTGAAAATCTCCTGAAACACCTAAGCACATGAGGTTAACAGGTGTTGCGCGAGCAGCACTGCGGCTGATAGTATTTCACAGTGCCTCTCTCTGAAGTGTGCCGGCTTTAGCCTAAAGTTCCAGATACGCAGTGTGATTCAACAGGGCTTTGATTCTGTCATCACCCGCAGTGATCTAAAACCAGGTGGAGACCTCAATTGGAAGCCCAGATGTAGGTGATGCAGACCCACACCTTGGCAGTGACTTTACGGTGTCTCACACTTCCCCATGTCTGGTTCTCGTTCAGTGGACTTTCAATGGGTTCGGTCTTCGGCAGTGGAGTGGTGTGTGATAAAGCATGGTGTTTAGATCCCTCTTTAGGCCTCTCTGTCTCTCTCGCTCTCTCTCTCTCCCCCTCTCTCACACACAGTCTTTCATGCTCTCTCTATCTTTATCTCATCTCGTGCGTCTCCGTGGACCCCGTGTCTCCTCCCGAGACGGAGCATCATCTGGTTCCCACAAGCCCTCTTGCGTTTTGCAGTCGCGCACTGCTTCTGTCTGTAAAGGGCATAGCTCTCACAGGAAGGCCCATCGCCGCTATTCCTCAGCCTCCCTCGACGATAAACAGACACATTATTTCAGTGCAGACTGCTTTGTAGCCCCTGTTAGCCCTTCCCCAGTGTCCCCATCTCAGACGGAGACTAGAGCACGTTCTGCCTCCATGATGAGGCCCTACGGAAACCTTGAGCTGAGGAGCTCCTCGCATGGGGCACCAGGAGGATCGTATTATCCACTCATGCCTCCCCAGTGTGTGTACACGTGTATGCAAACACACACACACACAGACACACACACACACACACACACACACACACACATTCCTTCCATTCTCCTCTCAGGCCCTGCTGAAAGATGGCAGCCACTAGAGAATCTCTGATTATATCGGGGCACCAGGCCCGTCGCTTTACGTTAGAGCTGGGAGATGAGACGGAGGAGGCCATCGCTCTCTCCATAATCACTCTTCAAGATTACAACCATGCTGGCTGGAATGAGCACATCACCAGCACACAAATGAACTCGTGTGCAAAAGAAAAGGTCCTTAACTTGGCTGAGCACAAGCGAGACAACTTTTTCAAAGATTTTCTTTCTGCACTGCATCAGGTCCAGTAAAAGTCTCTACAAATAAACAGTGACCATTTTGTCCAGATGTGGTAGGTCACACAAAGATCTCATGGGAGCAGTTTCCCAGACACAGATTAGGCCTGAACTTAGACTATAAAAGGATTTTCGGCTCTAAATCTTTATTTACATTGCAGTGACTAGACGTATGGGCAACTACATTCCAATGTTTTATTGTAAATGTTAAAAACGTTTTGTATCGCAAAACAATGTCGGGCAGTGGTGGCCTAGTGGTTAGGACTCTAGGTTGCAGGTTCAAGTCCCAGGCCAGGCTTTACTGAGGTACCCTTGAGCAAAAGTCACTTTGACTTAAAAAAGGGTAACACTTTACTGTAGGGTAGCATAAGGCTACATGACATGTACATACGTCTTTTATGACAATTGCCATTGACCTACATTAACATTAATAAAGGTTTATTCCAACAAACATCATTCATCGTTAAGCAATTCTCATCAGTCTCACTCCAGAAAGTGCAATGACAATGGAGGCTTTATAAATGTCTATGTAGGTTAATGTCAGTTGTTATAAAAAGGTTATGTACATGTCATCTAACCTCCAATCAATCAATGGTACCCTACAGTTAAGTGTTACCAAAATGAGTAGTCTATGGCTAGATGCAGGGTCAACTGGATCAAGTTGAGGTGAGGTGCTATAGCAAGACACTGAATAAGGCCAACAGCATTGTCAGGTGGAAGAGGTGAAAGGTTTGAGAGATTAAAAATGGGCAGAGATCATCAAGTGTAAATGGCATTGCAGTAGGGGCAAGGTCGGTGGTGTTAATTGCGACCCATGGGTGAAGACGCTTGTGAAGACATCTTGGATCCATATTCCCCGAACCTTCACGCTTTGTCAAATCTGGTCTTAAGTCCGTCTACAAACGTGTTTGAAAAGCCCGTACAATTACACCTCCTGTCTCTTGCTAATGTATGATTCTTTTTAGACCATACTTTTCCTCGTGAAGAAGCTGGTAATTGGATAATATCCCGGAAGCCATCAGTACTAGCGATTTCATTGTGAGAACCTGACCAGGCTATCATCATCATATGCACTGTTAAACACACCGTTCCATTCATGCTAGCACCTGCGCTGGTGCATCGTGACATTGACCCTTTCCCAGCATCTGAGGCACTGATTGAGGCAGGCAGTGGGGGTGGAGATGACGTTCTGGAGGAGCGTCATTAACATGGGGACGGTAATCTGAAATATCACTTCAGAGTTGAGATTTTGGGTGAGAAAGACAGACATAATAGGACTGATTTAGCTCCACTGGTGTTGCTGACAGTGCCTGCTGTAAGAAGAAACCTGTGAAAATAACAAGGCCTTGAAAGCCCCATCCCAACACCTCATCATCATCACCCTGGGAAGCAGGGAGCCAGAAGCAGCTGCAGCTCATTTCCACTGAGTTGTATGGTTCTGGTCATATTTTTGAGTGCAGCCTTTCGCGTTTAGTTCTGCACAACTGTCACTGTCGCTTTGCTTCTCGCTCTTTATCTCAGCCTCTCTTTGTCTCTGCCTCGCTCTCGTTTTCCTTCCTCTATCCAAGTAATGCCTCTCACATAATCATCTTCTGTTTATTTTAGCTTCCTATTCTGAGCATTGAAGGCACAGTTGTTGTCCTTTCTTTGTTATAAAATTATATATTTTTAATTTTAATAATAATCTACCTAAAAAGCTTAAATTACATTACCCTGTTTGAATGCCTAGTTCATTATTTATATGCTTATTTATTCATTATAGTTATTATATTATCAATATATTACATTTATTATTACATTGCAGGATACTTCTATTATCAGCTTGGTTCTAATTTAGTTAATATTACTTTTTAACATTTAATATTTATTCACTAATTATTTATCTGTATATTTATATTTGCTAATATCTCAGCGTTGCACATTGTGACATTGCAGTGATTTTTATGTTATTTTTTTTGTCATTTTAATTGCTTAACTTTTCATTCCAAATTGAAACTAAACACTTATGGATAGTATGACTAAGCAGAAGGTGATTCAATATGTGCATTATTACTTAAGAAGTCTGATTTCTAAATGCCAACAGTCATATTTTGGGAAAAAAATAACTCCACCATTTGTTATATTGCTGTGTGGAAAAAAAAATATTATTTGATAAACAAGCCACACTGCCATATTTGGGAATATTGAAAATAGCTCATAAAAGTTAATAAAATTAGCTAATTTAAGTACCAAAACAAGAAGATATCTGAGATTAGCTTTCAGTAATAATATCCACTCAGTTCAGAATCAGCATGTTATTGATGATTATGGTGACTTTGACCATTTTAACCTGATTTTAATACTTTAATACTTCTCCTGTAAAGCTGCAATATTAGAGATACTTGGACAGCGAAGATATATTTTTATCGTTACTTCGTTTGTGACATGAACGTATAGTCCTCGGGTACATTGCTAGTACATAATATCCACCACTATTGCCTAATATATTGGTTGGTAATGGAATAACCAGGAGTTGAATTTGTTGTACGCAGTATTCACTGTCAGTGATGGGCAAAGCTAGTTGTCTAAACTTAAGAATGGTGACGATTCAGAGCAGATAATCATAACTGTCAGTAAACTATTAAAATGGAAGTTTAACTAAA
Source organism: Arnoldichthys spilopterus (assembly GCA_037974385.1). Taxonomy (NCBI): domain Eukaryota; kingdom Metazoa; phylum Chordata; class Actinopteri; order Characiformes; family Lepidarchidae; genus Arnoldichthys; species Arnoldichthys spilopterus. The sequence continues at coordinate 25,967,530 of JBBPDA010000145.1, forward strand.
ATTGTATCAATGTCTGTCGGTATTATCACCATAATATTTTCCCCATGAAATTGAGCAAAAGAATTTTCAACCAGAACCTATTACTCTTCCCAAGGCAGTAAAATGTTGGTAATACTGCACAAACAGGTGTTTTTTACTTGCTTTAACTGAAATTTAAAGGCCCAAATCATTTTCTATGCATTCTTCTCTACACAGTTATACTTATATTTGTAACTGATTTTTTTAATAACTTTTATGGGTACGGTTTAAGATCAGGATCCAGCTTAGGATCTAGATCATGGTCAGGGTAAGCTTGCAGATCAAGGGTAGAGTTAAATATCTGGATTGAGCAAGTTCCACTACGTGGAATCCATATCCAGCTAAGGTTTGTGTGTTCATTCAAGAAATACTCTAAAGTTCTGTCTCTTGGCTCTGATTTTAATATAGTTTGTTCGCTTAATAATAACTGCAACAACTCAGTTCTGAAATAACGAAACCACTGTTGTCGCAACCACGGTATCGTTTAATTTCACTACAACACAACAACATTGTAATTCTACCAAATCAATCCAATATGTGTTTCGCAGTGATCAAACCCTTCAAAACCCCCACAGCAGAACCAGGTGAGGGTGAAGCCTATCTGCTACGCTGCTTTTTTATAGAAACTGATAGAATTCTTACCCAGAGACAAAAGCTCTTTGAGGAACTGTCAGTTTTCAGGAACATTGCAGCAGCCCTGTCAACACCACTTAACTGTGCTCGCATCCCTGACGTCCATTACCACCAGCTTCCTTCCTCCGAACACTGGCGCACCACAAGCTGAGTATGACATCCGTTGTGTGGAGGCTAGGTAGATGCAACTGTGTACTCTAGGGCATTGCATTGAGCACTGTACAATTACGTTATACAACCACGAAAGGCATGCAGATTTCTAAACAGGAGACAGAACGTTAATTAGAACTTCAGGGAACAGGCCATCCAGGTAATTCAGCTGGGTTATAATGTTCTGTCAAAGTTAATGACATATCAGCTAAATCCAGGTTGGAATCTAGCTGCTCCTTTATTAGAGGAGTAGTAAAGGGAGGTACCATATAGGCCATACATCTATCTGTCTGTCTATCTGTCTGTCTATCTGTCTGTCTGTCTGTCTGTCTGTCTATATATCCATCTGTCTGTCTGTCTGTCTATCTATCAGTCTAACTCTCTGTTTGACTGTCTATCTATATATCTGTCTGTCTGTCTATATACCTGTCTGTCTGTCTATTTGTCAGATATCTATCTATCTATCTATCTATCTATCTATCTATCTATCTATCTATCTATCTATCTATCTATCTATCTATCTATCTATATGTCTGTCTATCTATATGTCTGTCTGTCTGTCTGTCTGTCTGTTTTAACTTTAGAACTATTTAACAACAAAAGTCAATTTGCCAACAACCACCACACAGCATGTGTTTTAGGGACGCCACTGAATATGAATATGTAACTTGGACGGAACAATAACAGATACAAAAAGACCATTTTCTTTTGTTTTCTATTTTTGTTGTGTAGGTTCTTGTTTTTCATTGGTAGAAAACATTGCTTGTTTTTAGACCAACACTACAAATTTTGTCTGACAGTGGGAGACGGTTGGGAGGGGTGGTAAGGGCTGTAGTAGCTAACAAACTGCAATTAGAAAAACTGCGTAAATAAGCTATACCTGTGGTTTGATTCCCAAATGTATATTGCATAAATCAGGCTCCCCTTCCCCTAATGTATCTTGCATAATTTTTGAAAGTTGGGGAACATGTCCCTCCACCCCTCCCCCTTCCCCCCTCATTTTTAAACATAAAATGGGTGATAAAGCACATCTGCAGTTAAATTCCCCAAATTTATCTGGCATAATTTTCAGGAATTACTGCTCTCCAGAACACAACTATATTTCTGTACAAGCAGGCCTGAAATAATGTTCACAGACAGAAATGCAATCTCAAATGATTTAAAAGCTCCCAGCAGAGCCGCTGCTCCCTATGGCCCAAGCAGACAGCAGCATCTCCCCCAGGAAATAAAAGGTCATAGGGGTCTGTAATCAGATGCTGCCAATAGGACTCCAAGAGTAGATTATAGTAGATTCTGATTCATGTTTTCTGAGCTTTCTGAAATGCAAATAAGATAAGAGAACATGTATCATATATAACCTTTATTATATAACTTTATTAGTTATAAAATCTGATACATTTTACCAAAATATTTAATAAATATATGGTAGAATATTATCATGCCACTATATTGTCAAGTATATATATGTATTCTTTTTTTTTTAGGTTTTTTTTTTTGTATTTTTTTCTGTCAGTATCATGATTAGCATAAAAGATAAGAATGAAGACGCAAAGTACCACGTACTCGCAGGGACCCTTTTAGCTTAGAGCAGACTAAACAACTTCTTTTCATTTCTGTCCCAACAACAGCTTGTATACTCATTTTTGTTGGTTTTTACTTTTTTTGCAGAATTTGAAAGCACCAGATGCCCTTTGTAGCTAATGAAAAAATCTGAATGACTGAACCAATGGAAATACTCCAACAATGTCTGAAAAAAAATATTTTTACATTGATTTCTATTATAAGTTAAGAATTTTTTTTTCATTTCTTCTAAAGTTGCTATTTTAGAGATATAATTTTTTGGTTTGAGATCTGACTTTGCACTCATTGACCGCTATCTTGTGTTTTTTTTTATGAATTTGTTCTTGACAAATGTCTTTAAAAAACAGATCTATAACCAAATATTTTGACTAAACATGGAGGCATTCAAACGTGCATGAATGTGCCCTTGATTGTATGTAGAATCTGTTTTTAGCCAAGAAAAATTCTAAATAAAAGACATTGGTGAATGTCTAAAAAAGTGGGTTTTAAGACGAACTTTCTCCATAAGAACAGGTGGTGAATGAGGCCCGTTGTTAACACACTCCTAATTTAACAAACTAAACCTTCAGTGTCACTTTCTTTTTCAAAAGTAGGTTGTTTCCAAACCTTTCTCTTGTAATGTTATCACAGATGAAATGTAAGCCGTGTCACATTTGAAATGAAATCCACAGGCGCTCTCTAGAGTGCCGACCTTCATATATTTTATTGCAAATTGCCCATAAGCTGGATCTCATTTTTTGCTCATGTTAGCAAATATGTTAATGCTTCACAAGACTGCTCTCATACTCTCTCTCTCTCTCTCTCTCGCTTTCTCTCTATTTTTATGGGGTGTTCCTATGTTATGTTTGCTCATGGTGGTGGGAACCCCCCTGCTAGCTTTAATAGTGGCTTTCCTCTGCCAGTGTTTGTGCTGGAGAAAGCCTGTAATTTGTAAAGCCAGCTGTTAGCGGCGGGCTGACGGCGGCTGTCGCAAGACCAGAGGGAGGGGACCCGGCCCCCGAAAGGGCCGAAAATGAAGCTCCTCATCACTCTCCCTGGGGAATGAATATTGAGTGTGTTATGGCACGTTAACATCATCAGACGCGCCATAGGACTGTTTTGGAGTGTCACCGCGGGAGCCGTTTTCCACGCCTCAGAGCACAGCCGTTATACACAAGGCTCTAGCAGTGCCTCAACTTTCTTTCTGGGCTTCTTCCAATAAAGAAAAACGACAGCTCTTACTTTCCCAGTGCACATTTTTAGGCCTATGTCAAGCCCTAGTCAACAGTTTGATTTCTCATTATTTTATGTTCTTGACGTTTTGATCTCGAAGTAAAGCTAAAGAAGCAAATTTATCCTTATTGATTTCTTCATCAGACCAAATTACAATGAAAAACGTTGTCTTCCTCTCTTATCATGTGCTATTGCATCTCAATTTCACTTCTCTTCTGATTCTTTTTGGCCTTCTGTTGTTTAATGAGTCGCTAGAACCTGCTTCAACTTTCTGTAATTGGTGTGAACGTGTTTTCGAACCAAACCATGGACCGAATAATAATAATATCATTTATATTTATATTTATGGTATATATACATTACTTTAAGAGTTATTATAATAATTTGCTCTATTTTAAATAAATAATAATAAGCCTATACAAAGAAATACCTAGAACATAAAGTAAAATGTGTGTTTCAGTGGCGTGTGCCTCATTTCTGCTTTCTTGAAGCAAAATTAACAGCAATATCCCCATAGTACTTCTTTCTATCATGATTAGCATAAAAGATAAACGTTAAAAAAATACATAAGGGGCCCCTTGTAGCCTAGGGGCCACACACAACTTCCTTTTCTAACTGTCCCAACAAAACCTTGTATGCCCATTGACTTTGGTTACTTTTTGCATAATTTGAAAGCACCTTTGTAGCTTGTGAAAAATTCAGTATGACTAGTCATTAGGGACCATTGTGATCAGAAGGTCACATGTTCCAGCCCAGGAAACACTGAGGTAACCTTTAGCAAGGTAGTGTCCTGTAACACTGCTCCCCAAAAGCCTGCTGATAGTTGCCTGCTGCTCCATGTGTAGATGGTCAAATGGAGAGGTTACATTGTGTTGTTGTGCACTTTGTGTGGTGGGGTGTGGTCACAATGACAAATAGTCATTTTCTTGAAACTTTATTTAGTACTTTAGACCTGCTTAGTTCCACTACCTCTTTCTAAGTCTTAGAAATGTGTAAAACTAAAGAAGCCCACTTTAGACATAATGTCGTACAGCATAAAGGGAAAAACCAAATGGCCCAAGGGTTACTGCTGTCACCTCACCGCGAGAAGGTCTTGGTTCAATTCCTGGCCAAAGTCCTTTGTGTGTGGAGTTTGCACATTCTCCCCGTGTCCGTGTGGGTTTCCGCCAGAAGCTCCAGTTTCCTCCCACAGTCCAAAGACTGGCGCACTGGAGATGTTAAATTGCCCCTAGGTGTGACTGTGTGCGGGTGTGTGTTTGTGTGTCTGCCTTGTGATGGACTGCCGACCTGTTCATGTTGTTTTTCCACATTTGGTCCTATGAGCACTGGGATAGGCTCCAGCACCTCCAGCAGCCCTGAATAGGATAATGGATAGGTGGACGGAGACCCCAAGTTGATCCGAAGACAAATACAAATTCGAGAAGAAATAGAAGGAACAAAGCAAGAGAATAAAGTGTGAAAACTGGAATAAAACCAACAAATAAAGTCTCAGCATGTGTGTATCTTCTCCAAGACTGCTGGAAAAGCAGCTCTTTGTTGGAGAAGAGGCCAAAATTGCCAAGCTGCTTTGAGAGTAACGGGGGGGGTTAAAGTTTTATTTTTTTAACAAATTATGATCACCCCATAATCTACAATCTCATTTGTGCTGCTTTAAAGTCTTTACCTTTAGTCTGAAATGTGGAAAATAGTAAATAAATAAATGAATAAATAAATAAATAATAAAAATCTAAAATTACAACAATAACGAAATCGATCCGTCAATAATAGTCTTTTTTTTAAATTGCGTACTACTTTCTAATACCCTTCACTCGTACAATACACAGGCAGCAGACCAGGTTCAGACTTGACCGTTCATCAGGCTTGGCTTTTTTAATCCATTTGGAGGAGGGGCGAGGGGGCAGGCTGTTTTTCGTTGCACCCCAGTGGTCTAATTGATTGATTACAGTAATTGATTGGTTCGGGAGGCTGTGTAACTGATTAAAGTGGTCTGAGACACGGGCAAATTGAAAGAGTTCCAGAACACAATCTGGCCCCTAAAGACCCCTGTGTGACACACCTGATAGAGGGCAGCGGAGGGAGGACTGTTTGGTTGTTTGGTGGGATTAGCTCTTCTGAAAGAGTCTTTTTTCCTTCTTTTCTTTTCGTTGCTATCGTCAACAGCTTCCCTAACCCTTCGATGTCACAGTGTTTGTCCATAACAAGAGCATGGTATCGTGTTATATGCTTTATTTCTCACTTGTAGGTCATTAAAGTGAGTTGATCTTAAACTTTCCATCTCATTTGTGCTCTTAAGCAGAAGAGGAGACACTTCAGTTTACAAAAATCATACTCGACTTGTTCCCTTTATGTGATATGGAAATTCAATTCTGAGATAAAGCTGACACAGGAGAAAGGACAGACTCGAACCTGTTGAGAATGTAAATACTATGTACATACAATATAATTACTTACAGCCATATGAAAAAGCTTGAGGACCCTGGAGAAATGATGTTCTGTTGATTTAAAAAATGCACAATTACTGTTTATACACTAAATCTATCACACTGGGTGGAAAAATAAAGCATAAAATCTATCCTGTGCACAAGTGTTATATTTTTGTGACTTTTTTAATGATTTAACTCATCAAAAATATAGAAATTGTGCATCAGAGATCCCATATGGCAGCATTAAATCATGTAATGGTTACGCTCATGTCCGTTTTAGGTTTGTGGTACTGAGGTGTGGTACAAGCTTCAAAATGTTGAGTGATAATTTGGTCCAAAATGACAGTAAGTAACCAGTCAGTCTAACTAAATTTCACCGTAATGCCATGATTTATCCTTTTCTACAGGCATCTTATTGGCCATTGCAGCAATAGAACTGAAATATTGATATTTAAATTATGTGTAAAGTGAAAGTAACTAATTGTCACTGTGAACACACTCAGGCACCACAAGGAAAAGGGACCTCTGCATTTAACCCATCACACGTGCACACGTGGAGCAGTGGGCAGTTATCAACAGCACCCAGGGAGCAGTGTAGTGGGACGGTACCTTGCTCAAGGGAACCTCAGTGGTGCCTGGGTCATAACTTGAACCTGCGACCTTCTGTTTACAAGGGCAAGGTCCTAACCACTAGGCCACCACTGGCCAAGCTTACAGCACTTGGTATTTCCAGTCGGTCTCCTACCTAACATCTGCATTTAACCCTATCAGCAGCACCCGAGGAGCAGTGTAGTGGGACGGTACCTTGCTCAAGGGAACCTCAGTGGTGTCCTGGCCAGGACTTGAACCTGCGACCTTCAGTTCACAAGGACAATGTCCTAACCACTAGGCCTCCATAGGTGCTGGGTAGAAAGACACTTGAACACAAAGAGTCTTATACAGTAAGTCTGTCAGACCTGTCTAGAGACTAAATTCAGTCTGGGCTGTGACTGTGTAAATGAAAGCAATGGTTTTATTGAGCCCTTTATATTTACTTTCCAATTGTATGTACCCTAAGGTGGCATTACAGTTAGAGCTCATATACACTTAACACTTATTCAAATAACTATCCAGTTATAACATCAGCTACACGTCAACAACCTGTTTAAGGCATTTCAGTGTAAATTAGGTCATCCTGAACAAGTTCTGAACCAAGGCTCATGTTTTGTTGCAGTGTATACACTAGTTTTGGTTTCACTTCACAGTTTTGTGAGCACACCAAAGAACTTTGCATGGCATAGCTACATCTTGTCGTCCTCACCTACATGGGTTGCATCTCCCTGTGCTTGACAGTGATTGATGAGCATCTGACATCATGATGTTGTCAATTTGGGTTTGCTGTAGCGCTGCACACTATTAAATACTGCTGCCACAGTTTTGTTATCTTCACATGGCACTGTGCTTCCTCGTGGTCATTCACTCAGAAAATAAATTCCCCATTTTTTTACATCCGCATTTCTTTGTTGTATGAACAACGTGGTTTCCTCCGCTTCTCATGTGCTATTGCGGCTCTTTTTTTACTTCTCGTCCGGTTGTTTGTTTAATTGGTGAAAATTGCCTGCTTTAGCCTACTGTAATTGGTCAAAAAGTCTGAAACTACTCCGAACAGTGTTTTCACACTAGAAACAAACTGAATGGACTGAAAACACCTCCCTCACTATTTTGGTTTGGATGAATCTAAAAAGTCTGGACCAAACGTAGATGTAGGTAGATGTGAAAACACCTTTACTAAGCTTGGAACGTCTCATCATTCCATTGTTACCCAAAATAAATATCTAGTACTTTAGTACTTATACACTACAGTTGCCTAGTTCCATAATTTCTTTCTTATAGATACTATATGAAGTGAAAGTGACTGTCACTGTGAACACACTCACTGCAACAAAATGTGGAGCAGTGGGCAGCTATCAGCAGCGCCCGGGGAACAGCATAGCGGGACGGTACCTTGCTTAAGGGTACCTCAGTGGTGTCCTGGCAACCTTTAGGTCCCAAGGGCAATGTCCAGACCACTAGGTCACCACTGCCCTATATAAACAATATCACCAGACAACAATGACAATTCTGTGCAAGGGCCTAAAAGTAAAAGGCAACTAATGATGCAATAAACATGCTTCTTGCATGTCGATAGCGTTCTATCAAGCAAAAGAAGAACATATTTACTCGAGCTATATTTAGCATTTGAGAAATGTCACCATAGCAGCACTAATCATCAGCACTGTCTCCACTTGGCATTCTGATGCAAAGGTTATGTGTTCATTCTCTTTTTACTGGCATGTTATCTTGGTCATTCTCTGTCTCTCTCTCTCTCTCTCTCTCTCTCTCTCTCTCTCTCTCTCCCTCTCCCACTCTCTCATCTGTTCTTTCATTTTCTGAAAAAAGAGCAAAAAAAAAAAAAAAAACTTTAAAGAAAAGCACATCGTGGTTTTCTTCGGTGTTAGACAAAAGGAGAAGCCTGTCCCCTTTAGCCGGAGGGAGCACTAACGCAGCCTGTCTCCGCAGAACAGATGACATGAGTGTTTCATCAAAGCTAGAGCTTTAGCTAGGGGCTGTGTGTGTGTGTGTGTGTGTGTGTGTGTGTGTGTGTGTGTGTGTGTGTGTGTGTGTGTGTGTGTGTGTGTGT
>JBBPDA010000145.1:25985249-25998642 GCA_037974385.1 Arnoldichthys spilopterus
GAGAGTACTCACGACCTGGTCGGAATGGAGCTTCGGCAAGTAGGTAGGATCAAGCATGGAACCCAATGACTGAGTGCTGGTAAGAACCTAATTCCTGTTTATATACCTTCCGTGCGTCATTTCCTTAACCGTCTAGACTTCACGTGACTGGTGCATGTGACAACGTGATGCTCCACCACATCTTTTTGAACTGTTGCTAACCCATTGCCATTGGACAGCATTAGGCAGTTGGTGGTAATCCTGACTGCCAATTCTGTCACGTCAGCTAGCAGATGTCTATACTGGTTACCGTCACACTTGTGAAGCGGGGAGAGGGAGGGCACCACCAGGAATCAAACTTGCAACCTCCCAATGCTTAGACAGTTGCACCACTTAGTAGTCCAATGAAAAAAGGTGTTTTTGTAGCATGTTGCAGATAATAAATAGCAGAAAAGCTTAGTTGAGACAGTTTGGCATCAATGCAGCTTTAAAAACAAAAGTGCAGTGAAATTTGGAGCTTATTTCTTAGCTAAAGGGGCTGAAGACGAGATTAGCACTTCAGTAACAGCATGTGTTCCCTGATAGGTACATGTTTCTTTTTGCATTTTGGAATGAAACTCTTCCAGTAAGAACAGATATGGAACATTAGAACTGGTCACCTAAAAGTACATTGCTGTACCACAGTATTTAGCAGTTTTTGAAACTTTTATATGCATTATAGAAAGGGGACCCCACTTTGTCAAAGGATACAATAATGGTGAGGTCATATAAAACCCTCAAAGGTTTGTGTACATTTCCAGTAGAGTATGAATGTGAATGAAGATTTTTATGCTATTGTATATTTAGGTTTGTCATTCTTCTCATCACCTTGACGCAACTCAATGCGCGTGCACTAGCAAAGTAAAGCACATAGGTTTTGACGTACTGGTCATAAGGAAAAGTACTGTTCCCATGAGGAATCTTTACATTGCTCCTTGTGTGTTCAGCTCCCTTTTTGCATTAACGGACCCGTTCCAAAAGCTGCCATGTGTGTCACCAGTGCCAGCTTTGTGAAATGGAAAACTTTGGAGGTGATCCAGGCGGCTGCTGCTGCTGCTGCATATCTCTCCAGCATAAAGACTAGCTGCTTCTCTTATTAATGCAGTCACACCTTGTAGATAACAGGTTAAATGACGAAACAGATTCTTATTAGGGCTCTTTCTTGGTACCACTGCCACTGCACGCCCTGTCCAAGCACACATACACACACTTTCAGCCAGCTTTGCCTCTGTTTCATTTTGTAAATGTCTGAGTGTCAGCCAAGCCCTGGCCTTTAGCAGCGCCGCAGTTAGCCAGGCGTTGATCTTTCCTCCTCTGGATCCAATTCAAGCGCTCAAATGGCTGCCATTCTCGCATGGAATTGGGGCTCTTTTTGTAGCAGTGCATCAGCCTTGGCTATTCTCCTTCCTCTTTTATCCTTCTATCTTTCTATTTCTCTCCCTGTGTGTTTCCCCTTCTCCTCTCTTTCTCTCGTTTTCTCCCTCGGCCTCACTTCAAAAGCCCCAGTACTCTTTTCTTCCCAGACCCCGTTTCTCTTTCTTTCTTTCTTTAATCAGGTAGGGTTCAGAACACAGGCACAAAAGCTTAGGTTAAACCTTCATCCTCTTGCTGCACAAGAACCACAGCAGCAGAAGCTGGAGCATAATACCTCGTTGTTCCCCAGCTTGGGCTCCATTGATTGAGCTGGGCTGCCTATTATAGATGACTTTTGGCCACTGACCTTCGATACTGGCTCCTCTGCTAGGTACAAAAGAGGGAAAATCTAAACAGGTTCTTCTATTTTAGCATCTTGGTTTGGGTCAGAGATCACATTAAGATATGTTTCTTGTGAAGTGTTACCCAGAAAAGTGAGTTCTCTGCACTCATTGGCTGGTACAACAGGTACATCTACCATATAGGTGCACTTTGTAGATGTACAGGTACTGACTGAAGCCTATACATTACTGCACAATTTGTCAGCAACCGTCTACCTCGTTCATAAATAGATACGGACCACCATAGGGTCATGTATAATTGTGGAGGACCGTTCTCAGCTGATCCCAAAGTTTTAGTGGTTTCTTTAAACCTTTTACATTGCAGTTCACTATGCTAAAATCTATCCACACAGGCCATGATCTTAGAAACCATGGTTGGGCAGGGAACTGTATTTCACCTTCAGCATGAAGTTTTTACCATTTCGACGTGTTTTGCATGGCCCTGTTTGACAGGTAACATATCGCCTTCAAAGAAAAGGAGAAAGACAAGAAAATGTCGATAAATTGTCTAAAAGACTGCAAGCTTCTCTCCTGCCAGTTGAAACACCTATGTGCAGCTGTCAGTTTAGTTGTCAATTCCAATCATCCCCAGCATATTCTACTTACAAACTCTGCTTAGGGCAAACAAGCTTGAGGTGAATGCAGGCTTTCTTCAACATGTTCTTTAAGCATTTCTTGCAAATTCTGCAATTTCATTCTCTTTGCTGGATACACCACTGAAACAATTACCTCCTCCAATAAGATGGACCAGAGATAATTAGATTTGGACACCGGAGAGTGCTAGCAGGCAGTTAGCATGGGCACCTTCTTCATTTGTCTACAAGCAAGAAAGCCAGAGAAGGGATTTCTTTCCCATTAATGATCTGGAGCCAATAGTATTGGTGTCTTTAGGGGGCCCATCTCCAACATCCCACTTCAATATCCAGCACAAATATATCTCTGCAGACAGAGACAAGGGGGTGGCCTTATGAAGCAAGCAGAAACCTTACTTGAAAACCACACACTAAAACCATGCCGGAGAAATGTTCACATTTCCTGTGACACAATGATCTTAATTAAATGTGATTCATAAATCTAATCACAGTGATTTAAGCCAACATAGGGTTTGTGTAATAATCTCCATAAATCCGAATTTATCAGCCCTCCCAGCTTCATGTTCACTAATCCATGCACAAAAGAGGTGCATTAGAGTGATTCTGGCTCTTCATGAGACTTGTATTGGGTACACTATCCTTTACAAGGCCTTCATTTTCCCTAACCATAAACCTGGTCAGGTTCTACAGTTTGCTAATATTGTGCACATCAGTTAATAATCTGATGTAAACTGAAACCATTGAACCATTAAACACTGAACCAGCTTTCATGAAAATATTTGTTAGATATATTATGACTGTTCCTGCATATCAATGAACACATCTTCAGAGCAGCACTGGGGCTTTCTGTCTTGTTTATCAGCACGGGGGCGGTGATTTTTCCATGTCAATCAAAGTGTTCTGAAGTAATTGCCTACCCAAAAGAAATGGCTTTATCTGTGATTGAGAGTCTAATCTTGCCAAGTTCTAGAAGAAACCTGGCAAGCAAGGTTAGCACTAAATCAATAAAAGCATTGAGGTAAGAAAAAGAAATTTCTTTTAAGCATAATCAAGGACTGTCTCAGGATAAAAAGTTCTTCACTTGTTTGAGGGATGCCTTTGACTGGACAAAATCTATAAGAAGTTATGAAAGCATCCAGAGATAGATACATGCAGATGAGATTAAGCAGACTGTCGTGTGTGGTGTGGTGTGAATGTAGAAGTTAAGAAGCCAAGATCACAAGCAGTATGACAAGAATTTGTCCCCTTGGAATTGTAGACATTTTTTTTTCATCAAAATTGAGTTACTGTGGGCGGTGGTGGTCTAGTTGTTAGGACCTTGTCCTTTTGAACAAAAGGTTGCAGGTTCAAGTCTTGACCCAGGTACCACTGAGGTACCCTTGAGCAAAGTACTGTCCCAGTACACTGCTCCCCAGTCACTGTTCATAGCATGTGTGCATGTGTGATAGATTAAGTGCAGGTCACATTTCATTGTGATGCACGTTGTGTGTGACTGAGTACGTTCACAATGACAAATAAGTCACTTTCACATATGCTACAACAGATTATTAACATCATTTCGCCTAACATGCAAAAGGTCCTCGGTTCGAAACCGGGCGGAAACTTTTTGTGGGCAGTGGTGGCCTAGTGGTTAGGACACTGCCTTTGCGACCTGAAGGTCACAGGTTCGAGTCCCGACCCGGGCACTACTGAGGTACCCTTAAGCAAGATACCGTCCCACTACACTGCTCCCCAGGCGCTGTTGGTAGCTGCCCACTGCTCCACGTGTGCCCATGTGATGGGTTAAATGCAGAGGTTGCATTTCGTTGTGGTGCTTGAGTGTGTGCACAATGACAAAGAGTCACTTTCACTTCATTATGTGAGCTGATATAGCAATGTTGGACTTTTTATCTAGAAATATCATCATATTGATCATTGTATCATACGTTTGAATCAAATGCCAAAACCTCTCAAAACTGCTCAGAATGCAGATAGAACCTCATCATTCCAATGGCACATCACAATTACTTGTAAACCCTTTATAGCATAAGCGCCTGGAATATCCATTCACTCAACTCTGCCTCACCATAATTCTCCATCATCATCAGGGGGAAGTGCACTGCTGGGAAAATGTGCATTGTGCATGTATGCGATCTTACACCAACATTCAAGAGGATAAAACCTGTCATTACTGACAATTAGATCAATGCAGCCATAAATAATGTACCTTTCTATGATTTCTAAAAGGGCAAATGTAGAAGAGATAAGAATAATTCAGTGAGGCTATAAGCTGCTAATTTTCTAGTTACACATTACTGTATACATAAGCACTGTGGTAAAATAGCATACAAGTAGGCAGTAGTGTTCTGACGCCTTATGTCTTGTGGGATAGCTGTGAATAAATGTGCACACTTGGGGGAAAAAAAATGTCAATATCGCTGCGGTGCCAAGATCTACACATGCTAAGGCTGCCCACTGCTTGTTTCCTTTGCATCGTAACTAGTCATGCTAGTGCAGTTAGGGCAGCTATCCTCAGTAGAAAATGTCAGTTGAAAATAGGCTTTCTGCCTTGAATTCTTTATGTTTTCTTCCACTTTGTGTGTTAATTAATGCATAGATTTTTAAAGGACTTAGCACTGGGCTAGCATCAGCATTGAATGACGTATTGTATTGTGTTTCCTGTTCCCTGAGGGGCTTGCTCTCTAACTGGGGTCAGAGCCCAGAAGCTTTTAGCCATGCTGCTAATGACAGAGAAACATTATTACCACTTTCTCCGGGGAGACGTAGCCTCACACTGCTTCTCTAGGATTAGCCTCTATGCCCTCAAGTCTCTCTTCTCCATATTACATGAGAAAATTTGACCAGCTTCAGTCTACCCTCTGTCTGCATCCATTGCTCCATCAGTTCTGCGCTTTAGGCTTAGACTAAGCATAAGGACAGATTGACAGTATTCAGGGCCTTTCATGTGTCCTGGGTCAGTCATTTCTCAATTGCTGTATCTTCAGGCAAGGTTAATTACGATGAAGAAAGTTGTGTGAGGCAAGAAAGGATCCATTGCACCAAATTGCTCTCATCAGTTGCCTGCAATTACTGCATCAAGCCTGTGACTCACTGACATCGTGAGACTTCCACAGCCTCATGGCATTGGAGTCATGAGCTATAAATCACACTTGAAGTCTTGAGAGAAACGTGATTTGGGTGCTAGAACTGGCGTGTCTATTCATGTCTCACTGAAGAATCAATTTTACCATATTGTCCTTTTGCATACCCTTGGAAAGGCATGGGTTCGATTCCCACCAAGGGAGGCCAGGCTCTTTTGTGAAGTGAAGGTGACTATTTGTCATTGTGAACACACTCACACTTGCTCAAGGGTACCTCAGTAGTGCCTGGGCCGGGATTTGAACCTGTAATCTTCGGTTCCCAAGGGCAATGTCTTAACCAATAGGCCACCACTTCCCAACGCATTGTACAATGCTTGTATGTTCTTCCACTGTCCACATGGGCTTCCGCTGGGTGCTCTGGTTTCCTCTCAACACAAATGATGATGCCTGGGCAATGGTAATAATGGCTGGCTTCTAGCTCATGCTTGTGTTTGTGCTAACTGCTCTAGTGTGTGTTTGCTGACAGCTGTTAAGATGGGTTAAACGCAGAGGCTGCAGTTCACTGCTCAGAGTGTGTGGTTGACAAATAAAGTACTTTTACGGTGTCAGACACCACATCAGCGAGTCTATTTGTAAGCTGTGTAAATGTGAAGCGAGGCCGACTTCACAAGTGCGTAGAAACCATCTCCAGACTAGGACTACTTTGATTCTTCTGGCCCAGTATCTGTAGACGGCACTGTATGTCATCACAGGCCCTATTTTTAAAGGTTTACAGTGCACTGTTTTACAGAGTTTATCAGCACTACGCATCAGATGCAAGCTTTGAGCCAGAGTCGAGACCAGACTGTGAGTTGCGAAAGACGCTTCATGATGTAATCCAGGACAATCCGTCGATTGGAGGCAGAAAGGGAGAGAGTGGATCGCTGATAGCGCAGGAGAGGAGTCATCCCAAAAGCCTGCTGGGGAGGGCTGTGGTACGATTTGTGTATGATTTGGCATTTGAGGGATTAAGAGGTAGCTGCGTACACAAGCAGATCAAGATGTGGGGCTTAAGGTCAGTCTGTTAACTGTGTACTCAGCAGTCGAAGAGCACAGAGGGGGCACGTTGAGAGAGAGAGAGAGAGAGAGAGAGAGAGAGAGAGAGAGAGAGAAAGCGCAAAGGGGGAGTGGTGGTTGGAAAGTGAGAAACTCTGAAACCAGGGGTAATGCGTAGGGGGCCAGGCATATATGGCACAGTACTGAAGCTAGCAGCATAAACACAGCTAAGCCCATGGTTTTGCACAGTTTGAAGCACGACCAGTATTTTCCAACTTGGCTGCGAGAGCTGAAGGATATTAAAGGTTCCCTCGCCACATGATGCCTTTTAGCTCTCTGGCCAGCACATACACACACAAAATGTGTGGTAAAAGAGAACTACCAGGCTGCAACGCTGCAGCCGTTGATCCCAACGCTCTAACTCACCTTTTCTTCTTCCTTCATGTCTCATGAATTTTTCATGTCTTTTTTTTTGCCTCTGCTGTGGTCAGGTAAGTGTGACAGAGCACAGAGGGTTTTCTGCTGCTGAGGAGGCTTGACCAGCTCTCACTGTTCCACTGTTATTCCACTATTAGCTCTCTTTGATGAAGGGTGGGGGAGACCTGCAAATGGTACAGCTTTCAAAACATGATATTAAAATGTTCTCTTTTGTGGCAGGATGTATTTGGAAAGCTCCTGCAATGTATATAACTGTGCATATAGCAGCAAACGTATGCAGGGGTGAGCGTGCAGAGTGTGTTACGCTGCTGCCATCTGCTGTGAGATATGTGCAGCATTATAGCGTACAGCTCATTTGAACCAGGCGATCATGGCCTGGAGATTGCTTTCAGGGGTTGATTCAGAATAAAACTGTAAAATGACCAGAGATGTTGAAGGACTGTGACTGAGTACTTCTCTCCTCAGACATTTCTCAGTTTTAAATTATGGTACATGAGGGTCAAAGTGTCATCTGCGACTGTTTTTATTTAGAAATGTCCATCTGTTTACAATTATCGACTGTTTATGCACGAGCATCATGTGGGGGTGTGAAATGATGGGAAGACTTATCTGCTGTGTAATTGAAGAGAAATTCCTGTGCAGAAAAACATGTTTGAATACTATAACTGTTGTATCTGTAGCATATGGTCCTTTCCTATGACCGATAATTTTGACATATTTCCATGTATTTGCCAAAACAACAAGAAAAACCTATTGACTCCCTTCTATCAAAAGTGTGTTATGAGTTGGGCTGTGTTATCATTAGTTTTACTAGGGCTACATTAGTATTGTGCTTATACTGCTGCATATTGCAACTGTGATGTGTTTGAATGTATTAAAGGGCCCATATCATAAGTTTTCATAAGCTTTAAATGTATGTAAATATTGTTAAAGTTTTAAAATGTATGTTCACTTCCATATATGGATGCTATACAGCATACACAGGCTGTTTCCAAATATGTTTTTGCAATGTCCCTAAACCAACACATATATATTTCATCTTAGCCCCGCCCATTCATGCTGAAGTTATAAGGAGTGTTTCAGTGCCATGTTGCCTTTTGAATAAAGGGCAGTCAACAGGAAACAGATATATTACACATATCAGTCTTAAAAGCATTGCCTGTTTTATTCTAAGGGATTAACAGAGTTTGGAAAATGAATCATGAATTATGATGAATTATAAATGATATTTTTATACATAAGCCCAAACAAATGTCATTACAAAATTTAACAGAAGGACAATGTAGAGAATTGAACCACTTTAGCAAATCAGAGTCTTACATTTTTAAGATTGGCCAAACGTTTTGTGATTTATGTTGGATTATGGATCCCCAAATCATCAAAATACTCTTTCTAAAACACACATCTGTCAAAAACACTGTGATTGGTTAGTGGCTCATTTGCATATTGCTGCGATTTTAGCATTGCGAAGACCAATATTTCGATAACATTTAAGCAGAGGGTATATTAGGCAACCCTAGTTGTGAGCCACTATATGTTCTTTACATTTTCAAGAATAAACTAATATTTACAAATGGGCAATAAATAATATTTATCAGTTCACGTACACTGCATGCATCATGAATATCTATGCCTGCTCCTTCGACTATGGCTCTTCCTCATCAGTCAAAAACATTTACTGCTTTAACCCACTTCAAAATCGTTTGTCTTTTTATGAGCTTGTTTTTAATGCCTTCAGCTTCATATTTGCTATTTCATCAAAGCACACATTGTATTCGTAGTGTATCCAGGCCGTTTGCAGAAGGTTCAAATTTGAAAGCAAACTGTGGCATTTATCTCTGCATCAGTCACTGTATAACCTGAGTTTATCCTGATAAGCTATAAATCCATTCATTGCTATTACTTATAGGACTGATTAGCTATGTTTCCAGTGTTTCCCCTACCATTAAACAGACTGAGCAGCCTGACTGGTTTCACATAGCTACCAGCTTGGATAACACATGGACATTTTGATGTAACTGGTAGGATAACATGTGCTTCCTTGCATTCAGTTTCCAGTGTAAAGAACCAATAAATTCAGGTCTCAAGTATGATGCATATTCTGTGTGATTCAGCAGGGTGATGTAGTAGAACAAGGGATACAAAAAAAGATGTGTGTGTCAACCAGCAAGATTTCTCCCTCTGGATGTTTGCAGACATAAGCAGTCAACTTCCTATTGCATTCTTCAAGCCCTAATGATCAAAGGCAGATCAATGTCTCTTTAAAATACATGGGTATTGAATATAAAACCTAGTGTATTCCTATGTGTAGTGTATTCACTGTATTTTAAATAATTTGGCAGGATACAGTACTACCCTGGCTCTACATGTGTTTAATGACACTGCATACACAGGATTACAACAGTATACCACCCGAAACACTGTATAGTTCTTTAAAACTCCATTTCATACTTTATAAAAGTTAAACTGCGGAAATGAACCGCCATTTACTTTAAATAACCCTCTGCAAAGAGTAGCCCTCTGCAGAGCTGGGCGATCCGTTTCAATAACCCTCTATATTCTAAATTGCCTGAATTCATGCTGACCATAATGTGCTCAGTTGAGTACTAATGAAGTCCTATGTATAGTGGTTTTGTGTCCTAAAGTTTGATTGCACCACTTATTTTTGGTTAAACCTGAAAAGACAGCAAAAAAAAATGATACCTTGGCAAGTGAAATTATCATACATTTAGTGAAAATGTCTAAAACGTCTGGGATTTTGAGTTTGTTGTAAGATTAAAATAAGACTTCAGCTATAACTCTACATTTTTTTACACATTTTAGGTCATTTTATCTAGGGAAAGTGATTCGTTCCATTGGCACATCATTTGGCTTGGTTCATGCATTATTTAATATAATAAGCTAAACTATCTGCATGTCTTGAAATCCACACTTTCACTGGATAAAATGAGTTCAAACAAGTGACAAACATTTATTAATAATCTTATAATATTATTAACTCAATCCTTACATGAGAAATATTAGCATTCTGTAGTGTAAGGCATGGGCATTACAGTTGGTCAAAGTGTGTAAGTGAAACAGAAATTTAGTACTACAGGGATGGACTGGACGACCAACTTTTAATGAGCAAAACAGATAGAGAACAGCTGGTGTGCGAGAGTGAGACTAAAATCCCCCACTAACCTACTGCAATATATCTTTAATATTCCTAATAGAGTAACACAAGCCGCTTTCAGAATTGAAACTAATATGACTTTCTCACACTAGATGGAAGGTAAGATGCCAAGATATAATTTTTTGCTGAGTATTTTACTGAAACTGATTAAGGCAAGGCAGTGGCAACCCAGAAATGTGAAGGGAAGGCCAATGACAGGCATTCATTCTCAGATAGGTAATGTTTTATCTATACTCGGCCATAAATACAGAGAGTACACGTTCCAAATATGCTACACCATGCATCTGAGAAAAAAGAGGTTTCAGAAGCTTTCATCTAGACAGAACCATGTGGGCACCTCCTTGTTGTATGTGGACAATGGTGATTATGCCCATTTGGTGCAATACTGCTGTTACGTGTGATTTAGATAAAGGTGAAACCAGCTCAGCTGTCTTTACCACATTGTTAGCAAAGCTTCCTCCATTCCAAAAAGTCATATAGTGTTATTTACAGTGTTTCCCCTACCATTTAATACACTGGGCGCCCTGCCCTGTCAACCTCTCATGCCATCTAGCTTGAATGAGATATAGACAGGAGGATGTAACTGACTGGTGTCAGGATTTGCTGTTGATAATGTTGGAAACAAGTGCAACACTGGGATGATGTCAGAAATGAAGGATTTAATAAACTGAACACTATAACATAATTACAAAACAAGAAACAAGACTCTATAAACTAAATGGGATACCAGATACACAGACTAAGACTTGGCAGGTTCAACGACATGAAGTGACGTTAACAAAACGCGACTAAGACATGAAACACAAGGGTATAAATACTAAACATAGATTGATCACACTTGGGAAGGAGAGGAACTGAGAAAAACGAGACAGCTGACGGGGGCGTGGCTAAGACGAACACGCAGACAACCAAAACACAGACACATGGAAACATGGGGGCGTGTACGTTACAACTGGCTAACATTTGCGCCCTAGCATTCAGTTGTGATAGGCGCTCATTTTTGGCCAGAGGAAAATTCACCGTCTATTTACAAATGTAAAAAAGTCTGAATCCATTCCAGTGATAGCACAGTGCTGGGTAATTAAAGATGTGCGACTGGTGATGTTTCAGCCAGTGTGATTTCCCACTCTTGGCGTAAGCGACCAACTTTCGATTGCAGTAAGTTTCGTCGCATTCACTTTCCATTTAAAATGACTAGGTGGGAATTTTCAGATAATAAATATGTGCATGCAGTGGACATGTGATGTACGAGTGCAGAACCATAGGGCACTTGCTGACTGATCACTGGGATGATTTTTCATCTCATTAATTCAATTCCTTTGAAGAACCATTAAAAGACTTGAAGAGAATTTGACCCTAAAGATGAATAGAAGATACCAAGCCACGCTGAAGGTTGATTCGTTGTGAGTAGATCTCATAAGATGTTTGTTTGTGTGTGTGTGTATGTGTGTGTGCCTGAAAAGCAATCCTGTTTGGTGATCCCTGCCCCCCCCCACCCCCACCCCCAACCTTAAATGCATTTAAAGGTCGATAGGTCGAACCCCCGTAATATTGCAGCTGCACCTTCCCCGGCCTCAAATTGAATAAATATCTATTAACTTTCATGGCGGGGCGTGTTATTGGCCAGCCGTGATGGATTGGAGAGCTTCGGGTCTGGCGAGCGTCATCTTGAATTTGATTGGCAGGACTGATCGAGAAGCGAGGATGAGGAAGGAGCATGTTAGTGTTTAATAAGGTCTGCTATTTGTAATTGTTCTGAGAGCATTTCACAAAAAAGCAACGGTGAGCTTCTCGTAGCCCTGTGTAAAAAAAAAAAAGGCAATTACGCAATTACACAATAGCCACTGCAGAGCAGGGTGGGCCTATTGGTGTCATGGCTTTTGTTTCCTCAATTTGTCTTAAATGTCATCTGTGGAGAGAGAGTGAATGATGGGGCAGGGTCTTCAGAGAGAAGGAAGGAAAACGAATGGAAGAGAGACTCACACTGTCTACAGATCAAAGTGAATGCATAATTTTGGGTAAATGCGTACAGACAGAAACATACAGACACACACGGACACTATAGACAGAGCCGAGCCTGTTTCATCCTTTTGCATTAGTCTTGATGAGATACGTCAAGCTATCTAGAGGGACCTGGTCGCTAACGAGAGGAATGCGAAGGCCCATTGACTCTTTATGGCACCCTACGAGTCTAGTCAGGCATTTAGATGCATAACATGATTCCCAATCACAGCGTATTATCACTAAGAAAGACTGACGTTGAGTTTATTGATGTCCAGTAGGCGTATAGTTAACAGAAGGGCTCCACTTATTGTTTTTTTCTGGCCTTAATTCTTTTTTAAAGTCCACATCCCCCTGGACCTCCACATGTTTTATGTTCTAAAAACATAACCTGTCCTACCCTAGCTCTCTTTATCCCTTAGAATGCAACATCCTGCTTTTGCTACTATGCCTTTAATATATAAGTCCAGGCTGAAACACTTCTTATTTGTTTATGGTGAGAGGTTGGGGATAAACTGCTGTAGGACGAGTAAGTGGATTTATGTAAATATGATTGCTTTTGTGACCTCTTGGCCTTTTGGATTAAAAAGGAGAAAATGGCACTGGATTTGAGTAACAGTATACTATAACAGTATTTACAAACACTGTGATTGTCTTTTACATTTAAAAAGCAAGAAAATGTGACTTTTCATGATATGGGCCCTTTAACTCAACCGCATTTGTCAACAGACCTCAGCACTGTGAATGATATTAAATGTATTTTGAAAAACCTTAAATCCACAGGGCGAAAGAAACAAATGGTGCGATGTGTTTGCTCTTCTACAGACTTTTTTAGACTCTCTTACACCATTTAAGCTGGGTTCTTTGGAGTGGGACACTGCAAAAAAAAACAAAAAACTCAGCAATTAAAAAAAAATGGACTGAAAGTGGAATGTTCCTGCCAAAAGAGCATGTAGAATATGTGTAGTGTAGTGAGTTTTTTTTTAATAAGTAAAATATATTCAGAAAATACCTACATATCTAGTCTAAACTTAAAATTCTCATTTTAAGGTGAAAATCTTTTTTCTTTTTTTGCTTATTTTTATTCATTTATGTATATATTTTTGATTAATTTGTCTTTTTTTTTGCTTGTACCATTGTCAATTTGTTTTTTTTTACTTAAAACAAGCATTTACATCTTTTCTGTAACTGCTGAAAGTTGCTAATATTTCTTGGTTGTGTTTTGTTTTGTTTTATTTTTAACATAGATTTGCCACTTTTGGTTCACTAAAACCTAAAAAAAGTCTTTACGCCCTCTAG
>JBBPDA010000145.1:25998742-26022945 GCA_037974385.1 Arnoldichthys spilopterus
TTGTTTTGTTTTATTTTTAACATAGATTTGCCACTTTTGGTTCACTAAAACCTAAAAAAAGTCTTTACGCCCTCTAGACAGTCCACATCATTTCAGCTCCCAGCTCAAAGTAGACCCTTTGGGCAAACACTGAACTAAAGAAACTTTGAGTGTCCTTCAAAGAACCAGTTCTTCAAAGAAACAGTCATTCAACAAAAAATGTTTCTGCGAATTTGAGGGAAACGTTTGAAGTCCTAAGAACATGTAAACATTCTATACCCATTAAAGATTTTTCTCTTACATTTAAGCCAAGAATCATGCAGATGATGTTATATTCAAAGCTAACGAGTACAGTTCCTCTTAATTCTGAACAGTGTATCCTGAGAACAGTTTGCAATATTGATTATTGCTTGAGGTGCTAAATGTTTTTAGAGGAAACTTGTTATAGTGCAAACCAAAATGATACTGGAGGATTCATTAGCTCATATCCATCTGCACTCTGCCTACTTTCAAAAATAATAAATGAACTGATCAGCTCCAAGCTATGTTTCTGCTTGGGTAGAATACAGTGGGGAAAAAACACTTGAGTGTTTTTTCACTGTGTTATTGAGGAGCCCTGGCACTTTTGTCTCTCAGCATAGATACCCAAAAGGGTCAGTGCCAATAAATCAATCAGGCAAAGTCAAAATAAACTGCTGGTAGTTAAGAAACAAGTATGAACTAGAGAGCTTAGCAATAGCAACCAAACTGGTGCTATTGCTATACATCCTTTCAGTCATGAAGAATGAAGGGTATACCATAAAAAAAGAACAGATCAGAATGACCTTTGAAGTTCCACCATAAGCTACAAACCAACGGTAGACCTCAGCAGAAGGTCTACTGTTATAGTTGGCTTGAAATGCATGCAAGGCCTTAAAGATTCTAGGATTGGGTTGGGCAAATGAGATATGGATGAATTTTTACCAGAGTAATAGAATGAGGAAAGTGTGGAATTGATAATGACCTTAAGGAAAGCTACCTCATCTATGAAGCAGGTTGGCATAAACATATATGTCTTTATTGGTGATGCAACTGCAGACAAAAACCACTGGATGGATTTTGAGGTATAACGTAATTTTAAATTGCTCAGATCCAACAAAATGTTCCAAAACGTCATGACAAAAATGATTCTCCATTGCAGTAAAAAAATAATGACTGACTGATTGGTCATTGTCCCAAAAGTTGGTCAATAACATTGAAAAAACTGTATTTTATTTTTGCTTTGCTCCAAATGCTGTTTTCCATTTGTTCTGATAAACATGCCATGATTTGTCTAATCCCTGCTTCTTCAAGCCCACAAACGTCATAGAAGAACTGGTATTTAACTGATGGTTGCAATCTTAAATAGCAGTGATTTCTTTATCTCAAATCAACTGTAAAACATCTCCTTATCTGACCACAAAAAATATTTTTGAATACGTCATGTTCTGTCATGTTATGAGACATTAGGAGCAAAAATATGTTTTTCCATCATTCAGTTTCTTTTTGCAGTTTCAAACTACACATTAAGCAGGTTAATGGAAAACCTGCCAACTTACACATCCTACACACAAAAATAGTTCTACCATGTATTGGAAAGTTCTTAAAGTTCAAAGGTAGTTCTTCAGTGGCATTGCTCAGAGACCTCTTTTTGATCCCTTTATGTTTGAAAGTGTATGGAGTTTCATAGGACCAAAAAAGTGAAATGTTCATGGCTGGCCAAATCAATCATCAAAGCTAAACCCCATTGAGTGTTTCACATACTGAAGCCCCTGAAACAAGCAGAAACTGTAATAGGTTGCATTACAAGTCTGAAAGAGCATCACTGGGGAAGACACAATCTAGTAATGTTTGGCTGCAGGTCATTATATAATATACACATAATGTGCATATGTCCAATCACTTATGATCTCCTGAAGTATTGAGGTATCAAAGGCCTGTGACCCCTATGGTCCACCAAATATAGATATATTTAAACTGGCGTTCTGCTTGTTATCCTAGTTTCTTTTCAGATCCAGTGTTTTGGAGAACAAAGCCAAAGCACCAGTGTCCAAATGTTTACCGACTGCACTGTATTAGTAATGCAGGTGCTCCAGGAACATCATTTGTTCCAGTAGCACAAACAAACTACTGTTGTGAAACACTGGATCTGGCGCTAATGAGCTGACAATCCTTGACTCTCGCTTGTGTGTTTTTCTCTCTTCCAGATGCTAAGAAAGAGGCTCCTGAAGATGTTGAGATGCTGAGCCAGACAATGGGAGGTAAGTGTAGTACACCTCAACCTTAAGGAGTCCTAGCTATACCATTTGAAGGAACTTCTTAATTACATTTTTCACAAAGTGAACGGCAAAGTTCGTCTCCGTACAGAGTTTCCTTATAATTACTCTACAGTATGTTTCAGTAGAGCCAATAAAGACAAGGCCTTTCTCCTTCAAACTTGGGTTTTAATTCCAGGCTGAAGGACTGATTAGATGGAGATCCAGGCTGCTCTACTGTGGGATTACCCACTCTCTGATGTGCCAGTGTGTTCTAATGACAAGATAATAAGAAATGCCTTTCAATGAGATCTTCCCCCGCTGGATGATTTTGATGAAAGAGAATGTGCTTCCTTTTTTATTTTGTCATCTCATTCTAGATGAGGACATGGAAGATGTTGGCGCTCAGAGCCAGAAACCAGGTATTATCTCTTGTTTTCTACAGTACGTGATTCTTGGGTGGGTTTTCAATAAGCCAGTGTTCAATGACTGCGATAATAAGAAAAGTAATTGAACTTTTAAAAAAAAAAAAAGGAAATCACATTTTATTCACCTCTACAATTGTTGGGATTCACCACACGTGGACTATTAATGGTTGATAATGGAATATTATGGTGAAAAATGCAATTGTTCTCAATTTTCCTCATCCCTCAAATGGAGTCAGCCACATGTAGTAGCCGAAAGTTTGCTTTTTACCTTCACACTGGAGCCGACTAGTAGCAATTAGCAAACTACATGCCTAAATCATCAGAGATTTTTTCTCAAATAGACTTGCTAATGTGATTTTTGACACTGAACTTTTATCTATGATATGGAAAACGGCCGCCTTGAAGCTCTTTCCTTTGTTCTTAATGAAACTTTAATATACTTACAGAGTGAAACTAAGTATGTACACTTGAAATTACAGTTTGACACTTATATGTGATGATGTAAATGTTCACTAACACCACCTGCCTAAATCTGAGTAGGCCCCTCATGCTGCTGAAACAGCGCCGACTGTGGTGCACTGTGTTCTGACCTCTTTCCATCAGTCAGCATCCACTGTTTAAACCACAGTAGCTCTTCTGTGGGGTCGGACCAGATGGGCTAGGCTTCACCCCTTACATGCATCAGTGAGCCTTGGGTGCCCTTGACCCAGGGGGTAACTTCTGCATACGTGGAACACTCCACAAGACCTGTTGTTTAGAAGATGCCCTGACTCGTCGTCTAGCCGTCACAATAAGACCCTAGTCAGTGTGGCTGAGATCCTTACTCTCACCCATTGTCCCTGCTTCTCGCACATCTACTGCAAGAAATGACTGTTCACTAGCTGCCTGACGTATTCCACCCAGACAGCTGCCATTTTAGTGAAATAACTCGATTTTTCTGTGTTATTCACGCTGGTGCAAGCTTCCCTTACTTGTTAGCTACATGTACCTTCAGGAAGCAAACATGTCTTGGCTGATGGAATACAACTAGGCTAAGGGGGGAAATTGTGGCATTTTATTTTTTTCCCCAACTATGTCTTTAAGTGTTTGTTTTGTGCGCGTGTGTGTGGTGGGGTGGGGGGGGCATCTCTTTGCTCTGGTCCCAGGAGGAATTGGAGGAATAAATAAATAAATAATAGCGCAGTGCTCGTCAGCATAATGTAAAGACGTCAAAGTCTTTTCGCTCGACTTCCCATACAGAATTCATTTAGCACGCGGCTGGCGGCGGCTGGATTCGGCCTGTTTGTGGATCAGCTGCGGCGTCCTTGACCGTGTCTCATTACAGGCTGGCCGAACGCTTGTCAGATACGGTCATTACTGAGGGACGCACAGGAGCGAACATGTCCCTTTAATGAGACACCTCGCTCACATTTCTCACACACACACACACACTTGCGAGCACACACACACACACACACACACACACACAACTGCAAATAGGCTGCTCAAATGTTTGACTGTAGCATTTGCACATAGTCACTGTTATTCATTTCACACACACACACACACACACACACACACACACATACGCACATACGCACACACGTGCATGTTTGCTCTTGTATAGATGTGGGTCATACATGTACCCCTTCCGATCGCACAGAAGAGCTACTGTAGTGCTCACTGCTGAAAAACATCATACTGGTTATGGAATTTACACACGCACATGATATATATATATATATAATATATATGTTAATGTAACAGTGTGTTATCCATATGGCGCAAAAAAAGAAAAGAAAACTATATGTCAACTGCAGAATGTTATTTTTAAAACTGCACTTACACTTGAAGACTGCTATACCTGCATACTGACGCATGATACTGAAACACACTTCAGCCTGCATGTATATCTGTCACTCGGAAACTTTTGATGAATACTACAGTTTCAGACACACTAATCTCCCTTGAGTGCCATTGTGACACACTATTTAGACTAGAAGTGTGTGATTTCTGATGCAGCTTTGATCGCAAGCTGTTCATCTTTTCGTGGCCACAGGCTATAGACATGCATTTGCATACCTAGAAGCAGCCACTTGTTTTTCTCCCCCCCCATCATTGTGTTTGATTCTCCCAATATTGACAGCTGTATTACCATCAGCATACCGAAGTGGGCGTTTCTTGACCTTGGCAGGGCAAAGCCAAATGTTCAGCTTGGCCCCTCTCAAAGAGGGGCAGATTTTTTGCAATTATGCTGCCTGTAGAAAAAAAGAAAGAAAGGGAGACTGTGTTGCATTTAGCAGCACCTGCAATGGTTTTTGTACTTTTTTTTTCTTGGGACTGGCTTTTTACATGATTTGCTATCTTGTACATTTATGAGTCTGTGTGTTGAAGGGAGGGGGGGGTGCCAGTCATCGAGACATGGCAGCAGGGTGACAGACGCAGAAACATTGCTGATAAAGTGCGCTTGCATTGAAAGAGCTGTTTTACACTGAGCACGAAAGAAGGGAGATTTATGCCCTGACAGATAACGCCTTCATGGGGGCCATGAAAAACAACGTGCAAAAAAGAAACCATTTATTTCCAGACTTGACTGACACCTGTCTCGCCCGACGTCGTCAGAGCACTTTGAAAACAGTTTAAAATGCATCTCTTTTTACTTTCGTTGTTTTGTTTTTCCAGAAAATGACACCGTGGCTGATGAAAATCGAAAGGATGGGAAGGAAATGGGTACGGAAGGAGGCAACCCAGGTAATAATACCAGTCTCAGTGATGTGTCTTCGTCCTTTTGAAGGCTATTATAGCAAATATGCTGTATATGGAAGTCAGGATATATTGACGTGTATTCAAAAGATACAAAAGTTACATTTTTATTTTTAAAAATTAGAACTGAAAGATAACAACAACTGCAACTTTATGTGGGCAGTGGTGGCCGAGTGGTTGGGACCAGAAGGTACCCTTGAAGAAGGTACCGCCCCACTACACTGCTCCCCGGGCACTGTTGATAGCTGAACACTGCTTCACTTGTGCCATGTGATGGGTAAATGCAGAGGTCACATTTCGTTATGGTGCTTGAGTGTGTTCGCAATGACAAATGGTCTCTTTCACTTTATAAAGCTCCCTGTTTTAATGAACATTAGTCAATATGCCTCCTGTAGCATTCCTCTGTTCAGCCAAATCCATTTTGTATTTTGAAACTCATCATAAATGACCTAAATCCTGACATCTTATTGATTTTCAGCCACAATAAAGAACATTTCGAATACTTCTGAATAAATTATAGGTTACACTTTACTTGACCCTGCTGCATAATATTGGCTTATCCCAGCCATAAACTTGTCATGGCAGATGCCAATGATGTCATGTGTTGTAGTGGTTGTGTTCATTAATCTGTCAAATCATTCATTGGGTCATGTGACCATTATCAGCAATTAACCTGATTGATACTTCATTGTCAGGTCGAATCAAGTCAAATTTATTTATATAGTGCTTTTTACAACCAATGGTGTCGCAATGCAGCTTTACAGAATCCACGTCCAGGTCCCTCGTGAGCAAGCCAAGGGTTACAGGCAAGAAAGAACTCTGGATAGCAAGAGAGAACAGAAGCATACAAGATTATCAGAGTGGCAATGGATAGGGGAAGAAGAATGCAAACTTAACCATTAATGATGATAATGGGGTTGAGCAGAACATTTAACTGATCCATGGTGGTCAAACTGGTCTGGAGAACAGGTGAGCAGAAAACCATGATGATGGTCAGTTAAGCTGAATTGGTGGGCATCAGTTCCCCTGGTTGAACAAGAGTAAGAGTCGCCCAACATATAAATGACTTTGATGTGTTAATTAGATGCGTAACAGTTTGTCATGTGGCATAATTTTAGGTATTGACATTAAACGTTGTGCTGTCACACTGGGATAAAAATTACCAGCAATGGTGAAATGACACTGTTATGATAATGAACAAAATGTGAAAGTGAAGTGAAACTTTGTCACAGTGAACACACTCCATGCACCACGAAATGTGACCTCTCCATTTAACCCATCGCACGTGCACACGTGGAGCAGCGGGCAGTTATCAACAGTGCCTGGGGAGCAGTGTAGCGGGATGGTACCTTGCTCAAGGGAACCTCAGTGGTGCCCGGGCTGGGACTTGAACCTGCGACCTTCTGTTCAAAGGGCAATCTTCTAACCACTAGGCCACCAATATATTTAACTTAAAATTTTAGATTAAGTTGAAGCTTTTAGGTCTGAGAGAGGTGTCTTCATACTCAAGCTAAAGTTGTAGCCTGGGTAACTGATATGGTGTGTAAAGGAATGGAGGTGACAGGTTTCATGTACTGAAAGCCAGAACGTTTCCAGACACTACCTGGGAGGGAGGTGTTTGTGTAAATTATTTAGGCCTGACATTAAACAGACTTTACCCTGCCAGCCCCTAGTATCCCCCAATGTCTGAGTAATGTCTTATTAAGTCCATGTGTGAATACAGCAGGTATTCTGGAGAATTCACTCATAGGGTGTGACATTTGTGTATGTGACTTGCACAAAACTGGAAGAAAACTTCACAAGGTGAAGAAGAAAAGAAAATGTATAAGTGGAGAGATGGTGAGAATGCGGAGCTTCTGTCAGTAAAGGCCAGTGCCACAATCATATGCAGAGTAGAGCAAGAGACAGTTGTGTATGACCAAATCATAAACTAGCTGCATGAGGCCAGTGTAATCCAAACCCAGATGCGGGTGAACAATGTAAAAATGGTTTTAACTGCATGGATCATGTCATAATCACACATCCAATGAAGCTGTGTCAGCAACTAACCATAAGTTTTATTGTACAAGTGTTTTTTTTATCTTCATTACCATATGCTTTAGTAAAATATTCTGTTACTTTATCGCTTCATAACTACAGCGCTTGTATGGTCGTAAAATATGATCGTTCTATAAAAGTTCCAACTGTTGTGGAATTCATTATCAAAAACCTGACAAACCAATGGCAGTTCAAAAGAATGCACTTTTCTTTTGCATGTCTGCTGAGCTAAGCTAAAGCTTGGTGTCCTAATTTGAGATAGACTGTTAATTACTGATAGTTGCTATTTATTAGATGGTCTACACTCATCTTTAAAAATGTCCTTAAGACTCTGTTCAACTAATATTAGGCAAAACTACACTGGATGAATTAGTGTCTCTAATAACTGTGTAGTAACATGTTAAAATGCGTGTAACAACAGTGTCACTACTGTGGAGTTTTTACATAAGATACACTTGTGTATTTACAATAAAAACTACTGTAAACCATATGTAACAATGAATACACCGCCACTAGTTCCATTATTAGACGCTTTCCGCAGTTCTAGGGACTCTCTAAGATGAACTACCCACTGGAACTACACATCTTCAGGGGTGTTTTCTCAAGTTGCGTCCATACTGCCAGTAGAACCAATGAATTGATGTAAGCGGGCTGATGGCTGGTATAGCGACCGCATACAATAAGAACACATTAGGTGATTGAATTCAATATATTTTTACAGTTACATCTGTTGGTCCATTTGTCCCTTTTTCCATTTTAACACTAATGGCTGTTGTTTACATGGCTAATGTTTCACACAGATTTAAAAAAAAATAAATAAAAATGGGGTTTGCAACCATGGTGCACTTTTGTTGTCACTGTACACTTGGTCCCTCCAGTGTTGGGAAAGTACCTACCCTAAAGTAGGAGCTCAAGAGGGGAAAAACACGTACTCAGCCCACCTGCATGCTTACTGCACACATATGTGTGAGGTTTTGTCACATTTTGCTTGGCGCATAAGCGAATATGCATGGGGGAGGCAGCAAAATGAGCTATTTTGGCAGCAGCCATGTAACCCTGCAGCAGACGCAGGTGTTGGCTGGAACCACAGAGATGAATCCTGCCCTTTCTCTACTCGTTTTAGTGAAAAAAGGCATGTGTGCGTGTGTTTGAGAACGTGCCTAAACCCAAAGCGATTAGAATCGTTCGCTTCGAACAGCTGCTCCATCTTTTTCCAGAATGTGACTTGTGGGGCCTGTGGACACGAACTGGGAGCTAAAAACAGGGTTATAAGGACTTTAATCACATGAAAACGTTCCTCGGGTCTGAAAGCACCTGCTGTTGCAGGCATTGTGAAAATGTAACGCAATATTAAGGACACCTTTGTGGGTTAAAATGCTATCCAGTTTGTTTCAGTGCTGTAATTACTTTTCAGTACTGGGTGGGACCTTTTTGTGCTGTGGGACTGTGAGACTGCTGTTAACAGATGTTGAGATAATGATGTACAATAGCTGTGTAACGTTTCTTAAGGTTCATCAAAAGCCAATTCACATAGATAGAGCCTGGATATGATTTCCAGGGGCTGATTGTTGTCTTTGATTCTCTGAAGTGTGATATGATGATGAGTTACTCTAACATCACATGTCGCCCAGTGTCGCTTTATTTAGTCATTGTTAAATCTGTATGATTGAAACATTGGACTGTGTGCCTCAATGCATGTGGGGGTGGGTCTTGCACTATTTTTGACGATTATTTTATCTTCAGTTGCTATCATTTTAAATGTAGTGGATATGTTTCATATTTCTCATTTTGACAGCTTTTAACTTGTGTAGTTATTTTTTATCTCATTGAGCATCTATTGGGAGAAAAGGTTGACGGTTTCAAGCATTACTGCTTGATTGCCATGATTTGCCAATAATATTACTAATAGCATTGCCATATATTAATGATAATATATTATTACAACAGTAATACACTCATCATTTGA
This sequence comes from Arnoldichthys spilopterus, assembly GCA_037974385.1. NCBI lineage: Eukaryota > Metazoa > Chordata > Actinopteri > Characiformes > Lepidarchidae > Arnoldichthys > Arnoldichthys spilopterus. Next base: position 26,008,168 of record JBBPDA010000145.1, read on the forward strand.
TGGCCAAAATTAGACATATACCCTATGTTTATACTGGGAAAGATTTTACATTTTGTAAACTGAAGTGGTCTGTGATTGAGCTAAGTGCAAGGCCCAGCATCTGTAAACAAATGAACGCTGCGGCTGGTGGAAACTCCTACTCAGCCCACCTGTATGCTTACTGAGCACGTATGTGGAGGTTTTGTCACCTTTTTGCTTGGCGCATGAGTGAATATGCATGTAGGGGGCAGCAAAATGGATGGTTTTGGCAGCAGACAAGTAACCCAGTCTGCAGCAGACACAGGTGTTAGCTGGAACCACAGAGATGAATTCTGCCCTTTCTCTACTCATTTTAGTGAGAACGAAGGCATGTGTGTGCGTGTGTTTGAGAGCGTGCCTAAATCCAAAGTGATCGCCTCGAACAGCTGCTCCATCTTTCCCCAGAATGCAACTTGTGGGGCCTGTGGGCCTTAGCAACAGGTCAGCTCCTCTGCGTTTACACCATCATTTGCAATTCATAAGATGTAAAGCAAAGAAATTATGATCCAGGCGTTTAATGGCACAAATTGAAACCCAGTTCTTGTTACTAACTAAAAAAGATCTGTAGTTTGTATATATAGAGTGGTGTGCAAAAGTGTAGGCATCCTTAATTTAGGACATGTTGATCTTCTAAGTGAAAACGAGGACACATCATCTACAAAGGGCACATGTTAATGCACAATTACTGGTTATGTACTAGAGGAAAAAATTGCTGTGTGCAAAAGGTGCATTTTATTTTTCAATTTAGCACAACATTTTCATTTTTAAGTGTGTTTTCAAAAAAAAATATTGAGCATATTATCACTAACAAAATCAACAAAAAATTACTGATGATTAGACTGAGAATACTTTAGCAGGAGTTAGTTTGTGCCATGCAGGACTATATTTGTGCATATTATGTGCATTTTTGTGTTCCAAGCATAACACATAGATTTCTGTTTATTTCAACATTTTGACAACTGCTTTAACATATAGCTGAGTGTATGATTGCAGGGAAACACACTGTCAGTAGAGTTGTCCCATATAAATTCATAGACATGCTAGCTTGTTAAATGGTTTCTCACCTCATGACCCAAGATACAAACAAGTGGGCAGTGGTGGCCTAGTGGTTTGGACATTGCCCTTGTGAACAGAAGGTCAGGTCGCACCCGGGTACCACTGAGGTACCCTTGAGCAAGGTATGGTCCCACTGCTCCCTGGGTGTTGTTGATAGCTGCCTGCTGCTCCATGTGTGCACATGTGATGGGTTAAATGCCGAGGTCACATTTGGTTGTGGTGCACTTTGTGCGTGATTAAGTGTGTTCACAATGACAAATAAGTCACTTTCACTACACATTTATGTGAATAATGTGCAGAAAAGCTTTCAGACACCATTTAGAGCTATTGTCTAGTTATAGATAAGGATAACTGAAATTGATCTCATGGTTCCCATTGGTCCCTGAAATCCTTGAACATTTGTGCATTTGAGAAAAACAAATAAGGCTTTAAAAGTTTTTGAAAATACTCATAGAAATGGTCAAATTAAAAAAGCTCCTTTTTAAATAAGTAAATAGGCTACATATGCCGTCTGCATATGTTTCTCCTACTGTTTCACATGCCACCAATCTTGAAATGTTGGACACACATGAAAATATATGTGCATGTGTGATTGAAGTCAAATGATTCAAGTTACAAAGAGGCAAGAAAGTATGAAAGTCAAGCAAACAGTAATTTGCCTTCATATCATTTACATTCATATCTCAAACTATGTCTGATTCGAGAAAGCTGAGCCTGGAAATTCCTTAGGAAGTCCTTGAACTTGATGTTCAAGAAGGTGTGGAAGCCTAGAAACCCTGTTGATAACAGAAATTTCACATATATGCCATAATAAATCATATTAAGTAATTACATTGAGTTCAATCATCCTGTATTAATCTAAAAACATCTAGGAGTTTGGAGACAAGGTATAATTAATAAGCGAAGTGTAATACCATATTTCAAATTAATGTATGTAATCAATTTAAGGTGGGGTTTAGGTCCAAGTACCACAACTTATTAAGCAATCCGAAAAAGTAATCCATATAAACATAGAACAAAGTTCATGACAATAATCCAAATATGAGGTTACAATTGTAAACAAGACATATGTAGCTAAAGTTGGGACAGAGGCATGTTTACCATTGTTTTACATTACATTTCCTTTTAATAATACTTTCAGAACTGAGGATACAGATTGCAGTAGTTTTGCAATTTAAAAATGGTTCATTCTTGCTTTATATAAGACTTCAGCTGTTCAACAGTCCATGGTTGCAACCATTAACCTTCCTGGAAATTTCGTTTATAATATGTTGCCTGATATCTGAACGACCCCTCAGGTGTATTTCCTCTAAACATATTCTGTAGCACCGAAAACAACAGGACTAAGTTATATGTACAAGGGCATGAACTTGAACACCTAGGAGGACAAACAAGGGACACTTGAACAAACTAATCAATGGGCAGTACTAAGGCAGGGCTAAAGAAGAGACAGAGAGCAACATGAGGATGTAGCTCATGGAAAATATATAAACATAGGCACAGACAAGGCATGAAAATGGCAATGTATCATCATATATTTGTTCCAGATCAGTTTGAGTTGTTACAGTTTCAGTTGTGTTTTTGTTCCTAGCAAAGTGCTAATCTGTTTTTTTCTTATTCCTCTCATTGGCCCTAAGCCCTGGAAGTGAACGCAACAGTTGACGACTTCCACATAAAATAACAGTTTAGTTACCAAAAATTAAGCCAAAGTCCATACAACACAGATGATCACATGGTTTTGAAAAATGACAAACGTGACCTGAAATGCATTTACCTGAACTAATCATTGATGAAGGGTAGACATGTTAATTCCATGCTATTCCACTTTTAAAAACTGCCTGTAATGAAGGACACTCTGTAACTCCTTTCTCTTCCTTCCTCATGTGTTTAATGCTCTTGGTGTGGTAACATCAAACAAATGAAAAATAGTCTGCAAACTCTGTTTCTGAGTACACTCACATTTATTTTTCACTCTCTTATGGTGGTCTCTGCTCATCCGTGCCTTCTACCAGTTCTGCAGACGCTGATTTCCATTGTAAAGTGGCCTGTCTTGGCCTTGTAGGAGCATCGTAAACAGAATTCACGATGTGTGATTACTGCAAAGTCAGCTTGGAGGAGTTTATCACTTCTCAGACCGTGACTTTGAGATAGGGAGGTGAATAACTTTGTGAAAAACATGCAGGTCGGACTGAGAGAGAAAGGAGTACAAGACTCATCATTGCTGTCATAACTAATCTTCATACTGTGCTTTTTTCTTAATGAACTGAAGGAAAAATATTGCATAACACTTCACTGAAGGACCTAAAATGAACCTACCTAACAATTTCTAAAAACTGTTTTTTTAAATAAAGTGACAATTGCATATATACATATATTGATTATTGATTATTCCATTTTAGATGGGTCAAAACCAATGGCAATGTCTTATTTTTTTGCAGTAATATTACATACAACTTTACGTTTTTACATATAAATGCGGTACTGTGCAAAAGTTGCTTAAGATAAATTGTTTAAAAGCATTTATCTCAACTAAAGTGTCTTTCTGCCAGCAAAAATACACACACTGATATAAGAATAAATGCAAGAAATATGAGAAAACTGTACTATATATCTTTTTGTTTCTAGAAAGTTCTAGAAAGATATTTTGTGGTTAGAAGAATCAGGCTTGGTTGGTTCCTTAATGTCTCCAGCATAAGCATAACAGAAATTCAGTTTAGTGAACATCTCTTGCAGATACAGAGTGGCTCAGCACTGTTGGCCAAATTTCTCCAGAATGCCTTCACGCTACACTGTCGCATACTAAATAATGCAATGCCCCAGAGCATGGTGTGGGAATGACCGGCTGTCTTTCGCACACATCTTTCACGCAGAGCTAGAAGAGGAAGCACAGATTTCCCTCCACAAAAAGAACGCTGGGGTCGATTGGGTGGGCCGCCGTGTCAATGGCCAGCCAATAGTGTAGCATCAGGCACGCTAAGCTTCCCCTGAATGATTCTCCTTTAATGGAAGCTTTAATCCTTGCACAGCTAAGGAGCAGACTCACACACGCACACACTGGCACAGACCCACACACGCACACACTGGCGCAGACCCACACACACATACAACACACTCCCAGCATGCAGCGATCTGGCAGTAGGAGGAAAGTCATGGCGAATCGGGGCTTAAGTTATGCTCGGTTTGCCGTGACACCGAACAGTCATGCAAGGATGCTCGTCCAACTCGCTCACATTAGAGCATGCCACCCCCAACCCCAAAAAAAGCAAAGGGACTCCCGTCCAGCCTCTTTCTCTCACCCGGCTGCTCTCGGATCAATAAGGCCTCCAAAAAGTTCCCTGGGGGCTGGTGTGGGAGTGTGTTATGGCAGCTTCGTGCTGTCAGTTGCCCCATGGAGCATGGGAAAGAGGTGAAAGTGAAAAGGCCAGGTGTGGGCTTTGCTTGACTGACTCAGCCTACTAACAAAACACCTGTCCATTATCCCAAATAAGAAATTAAAGGGCAGTCGAGTGTGAGTTCCTTCTAAGCAATGGAAACATCAATGAAAGGAAATGCTTTGTGTGAACAGTGAATAGAGGATTACACAAAGGTGTAATAGGTCAGTAGTTACATTTTTAAGGCTAGAACTATTTAAGTGTATAATCAGCATTAGTGTGGCAAAAACTGCTCTGTAATTTTGTTTTGGAGCTATGAGGCTAATGCAGCTAATAAGAAATCTGTGCAAATTGCATGCCTAAACCATTACACACTTGGCCTCAGTTATCCTACCGCTGTTAGGCTCCTACTTTAGTGAAAACCTTTTCTATAGAAGGAGAGGATGGGAGTTTTTCTAACACATTTTCTCACAGTGTTTACTAGTAGTGACTGTTCTAGGTAGTTTGTCCAGCCTCTGAATATCATAGTCCAATAAGCAACTGCTCCACCCCTTTTGGTGATTTTAGTCTAGTTCAAAATGCCACAGAACACTTTGATAGACTCATGTTAAGGCCTTTAATTAGAACTGCAGCCACCACAATGCAATCTGTATGATTTCCTGGTTGGCTTGCACTAACATACTTTACATCACCAGGGCAGCCAGCTTTTATGTAGCCATCTAGTGGTTAGCAATGGAATTGTTGCATGAGGTGACCAGAAAAAAGACTTTTTCCAATACAACCTGTTGTCTGTTTAGATTAGCTGTTGATTTACCCACTGAATGGTTGACTCCAGCCATTACCACAACAGCTACACCCCCTTGAGATTTGGAGGGGTTGCCACTGTGCCTTAAACAGCATAACAAGTCTATGAAAGGAGGGGTCCATAAAGTTTTTTTCAGCCACTTTCCAGTGTGAAAATGTTCCATGGATCCCCACACTCTTCTTCAGTCCTCAAAGATTAGAGGTGTTAGGCAAATAGGCAACTGTTTAAGTAACTGTCTAGTAAGAATACACATATGATCTGGTATTTGTAGGTTAACATGAGGATATTTCAATATTATTGTGATAAACTTTGTCACAGTATACCTTTGTCACTTTTCTGAACAATATAACAATATATAACACTAACAAACTGCAATACAAATTGTTAAAGCTCAGATTATTAAAAGTTGAATAAATATGAATCATTCATACGATCACAAACTGAAAAGGTGTTTTTATTTTACCAATTTATCTAAACTCATAACAAAATAACAACCCTTACACAAGTGTTAATGATGAGTGCAGGATATCAGTTTATGCCAAAGTTTATAGACTACTGCCTTTGAAAAAAGAACTCAGCTGAGCTTTATTTTACATGTAAAGTCCTCACCCAAGTCTCTACCCATGTTCTGTCACTTAAAAGTAACAAATAAAAGATCCCCTGGCTATATGTCACAGGCCCCACTTTGAGATTATACCTTAGTCAACTTCATAGCTTGAAACCAGTGTGTGATAATGTATGCTTGCATTTTCAATGACATTTGCAGGCTATAAACCAACATTACTTGTTAGCTACATTAGCCTCATAGCTCCACTGGAAACCTAAACAGGTTTGGCTTATTTAACCCCTTTAAAGTGACGGGGTACATTTTGTATATTTCATTTCATACTTGGTTAAATTGAATTTTTAAATGTGTCAAACTTGTTTTTGTGTTTAAGTGGAGGAAGAGAAGCCGGCAGTAGAGACCAAACCTGAGGAAGTGGAGGAGGAGGAGGAGCAGAAGAAGGGAGAGTCTGAGGATGCTGTTGGTATGCTCAACACTCCAGTCAACTAAAGCATCTGTACAGATCCATCTTGAAGGTCCACCTTGTTGGTGAACAAGATATCCTGTAGCCCATCACATCACACAGAGCAGCTCTTAGTGTGTATACTTTTGGGTAGTGAACAACTCTCAAGCTAGCAGTGACGCTAACATCTATAACAAGCCAGCAATACCACTAGTCAGGAATTTTCCTCTGGTCAAAGGCTAAGCTGCGGTCAATGGGATACAACTTACTTTTTAACAGATGGGCCACAGTGTGTAATTCTACACCTATAGAGTGGACCTACTCACATTTTCCATTTGAAATTTTACATAGATATTCCAGCCTGGTGTGTTTGTGTGTGTTTTGCTTGATAAACTGAATCCATAGCTGAAGGCATCCCCTCACTCCTTGCCTGTGCCCTCGACAGATTATTCAAAGCGAGGCGCAGATATCCTCTTTCCATTCACAAGCAGACTTCAAATATGTCTCTAGGCGCCATTATTAAAAATGATAACTGTAATCTTGCTGCCTGCTGGCCATACAATTTGGAGTGGCCGGCTTTCAATGGGGTAATAAAGAAAGCTGAAGCTGTTGGCCTGTTTGAATTATGAATAAAACAGTTTGAGAACTGAGTGTGTTAGGATGGGGGGGTGAATTTTTTTAATCCCTTAATTTGTTAATCCGTCTTTCTCCCTCGCGGAGCAGACAGTGAGGCCGGCGGGGAAGAGAAAACTCAGTCCGCTACTGCAGATATGCAGGCCCAGCCAGAGAAAGGTAAGGTTTATTACACTCTCTCAGAGTTTATGTTCTTAAAATAAAAATGTCCAAAGAGTTGTATAGACCAACGCTATGGAAGAACCTCTTTTGGCTCCTTAAGTACATTTGTGGAAAATGCAGACAAATGTGAAGCACCTTTGATTGTTTAGGGTATTCTGTAGGTTCGCTACTAGCTAAAATCTTTCCCAAGAACCTTATATCATAGCCAGGAACTACTTTGGAGTGTTTGAGTTGGTAGAGAGGGAAATACATAAGCCATGTATTGTCATGTCTTATGTGTGGGAGGGAGGCAGTTGGACACCAGGGTGAGCAGGTTTCATGGCCAGTACTTTATTTAACCACTTACAATAACAGCTAGAACCAAACAAAATTCAGTGAACACCAAAAGAAATTAGACCAAAGCTCAGGAAACAAAACTGGTGTGACAGTAAAATCAACACACAAAAAACTCATAAGCACTGACATCCATGAAGGGCAATGCTCCAGCAGGGACATGGGGAAAAATACACTAGGGGAATAGACAAAACATTAATGAGGTGGAAAGAGGAGCAGGTGATAAAATGAGACATGGGGCAAATACAGGGTGGTGAAGGCAGGGCAAGGGGAGCAAATGGACCAATGATACTAGCAGTGGTGATCTAGTGATTAGGACCTTGCTTAGTGAACAGGTTCAAGTCCCAACCCGGGCACCATTGAGGTGCCCTTGAGCAAGGTACCGTCTGGGTAAACTGCTCTACATGCCCTGTTGATAGCTGCCCACTTCTTCACATGTGCATGTGTGATGTGTTAAATGCAGTGGTCACATTTAGTTGTGGTGCTTGAGTGTGTCAATGACAAGTAGTCACTTTCACTTTTGACACATTTGAGGGGGACAGAGACAACAAACGTAACTAAGCACATGGAGCCAGAGCAGACACAGGCCAATGAAACCCAGGGACGTCCTGAGAATAAGACAAGGGGTGTGGCTACTGGGGAACACGTGGTAAGGGAGACAGAGGAGATAAGGCCAACAGGGGAAAGAATAGGGTCATGAGGGAAGCAAGGGAGCTTGTAAGGAGGGAATCTAGGGGGTGGCACCCTCAGGTGGCCACAGTGGGACAGCCCACCACTTGTGTATACACTCAGTGGTGATGTCTACCATTCTTATAAGTCCAGCAAAGTTTTTTAGCTTTGTGTTCATTAGAAGTCGCTTTGGTATGAAGAGTGGGTAATTGCTAAATAATAATTTAGGAAACTTTTAAATGTTGTTAAAACCATGTATCAACTCTCTTTTGGCCAGTCAGCTAAAGTGGGGTGTTTGAACATTCAGTGTCACTACTTGGTCAAAAGTGGTCCTACATGCAAAAAAAAATCAAGAGCCAAGAGCAGTTCTGTTGTCAAAAACTGACCGCTTATGGAGACTATAATCTCCAGCATCTTCATAGTATACTATCTGTAGGTGCAAAACCTCAATATAAAATCTATACATTTATAACTTTACAGGAGAAGGAAACCCTAACTTAGCATCAACCTTAATGTAAAATATTTTTGGATCTTTTTATTGGGCCATTCAGTATGAAATTTTGAGGGAGTCTGGGTATAAGATGGTTTTCTTAATAAAAAATGCATTGCATTTTGAAAGAAAGCTGCTGTCATGCCCTGTGATACACAGAAATGTTCAAAACCCAGTATGTTTTGCTATTATGGACATTTTCCTGTGAATGTTGCCAGATTCCATGAATTTAATTAAGATGAATATGATGTTATAAATATATTGTATATAGTAATATGAATATTACTCCATATGAGCTAAACTTCATTCTGAATCCTGAATTTGCATCTTAAGGCTGACAACCAAAACGTGGTCAATTGTGTAAGTTAAGTTGTTTTTGGCATTGGTAGCCTACATTTTGAGTATCTGTTGCTGTTATAAACCACTGTTAAAGTTTAATAGTCAATTTGCTTGTATCATGTATGATTGTATTCATTGTATTGCCACTGTTGACATATCAGGTTTAGAATCTTTGTGTTTATGACAGTGCATAATAGCGGGGATATTGCAATTAATTTTTTTCATAGAGAAAGCAAGCTTAGACCTGAATTTCCTAATATGGACGTGATGCCGACTGGAGAATGGATGCCTTCAGCTGTCTTTTGGCCTTACTAATTCCAGGAGTGTTGGGTGACTCTCCTTCTCTCTCCAGTGGCAGGGAGAAGAAAGGACAGTGGTGGCCTAAGGGTTAGGAACTTGCCCGTGAGAGTTACAGGTTCAAATCCCAGCCCAAGTTCCATTGAGATACCCTTGATAGCTGCCTGCTGCCCCATGTGTCATGGGTCACATTTCATTGTGGTGCACTTTGTGTGATGGGGTGTGTTCACAAGGACAAATAGTCACTTACACTTACATCAGTCAGCGCAATGCCAATACGTGCTTTTGTTAGCTGATGTAACAGAATTGGCACTCGCTGAGATGTCCAGCGATTTCGCATTAGTGTCACTTTGAAACGATGTTTCAAGTGACTCAGTGGAAGCCTGTTCAGTCCTCCCTCTCAAAATGTATTCCCACAGGGTACAAAGCTTAAATGTACAGTCCGTGGCTGAACATGGTCCTTAAGGTCTCCGTGTACACATTGATCGTCTATAACATTAACACTATTGACAAGGAAAGTGAATAACATTTACTATGCACCTGTCAGGGGGTGGGATACATTAACCAGCAAGTGAAGTTCTTGAGGCAGGTAAAAAGGACCAGGATGAGGATCTGTGCCACTTTAACAAGAGCCTTATTGTGATGGCTAGGCAACGTCTCCAAAACAGCAGGTCATATGGAGTGTTCCAGGTACGCGGTAGGTAGTAGCTACCAAAAGTTATCCAAGGAAGGACACCTGGTGAATAATTAGCAACAGGGTCTTACTGATGCATGTGGGAAGTGAAGATTAGCCCGTCTGGTCTGATTATACAGAAAAGCTACTGTGGTATATATATATATATATGTGTGTGTGCGTGTGTGTGTGTGTGTTTGTGTGTTTCTTGTATTTATACAAGGATACATATGTATTTTTCAGTTCATTGTATATGAATTGCAAATGTCTTTAGGTGGCTTTACCCATTCCCCTGTGCTGAGCTTCTTCCATGAACAAAGAAGTGCAGCTGGCTCGGTAACTCTGTGAAACCTGAATTAAAATGAAGCTCTTTTAGCCTGAAGCCACATATAAATAAATCCGGCTTTGCAAAGAGAGTGAACGCGAGGTGATCATGCAGAGTTGCGGTGATGAGTGCTAGTGTTGCCAGACAGGTAAGATTTAATGTAATATCTATGGAGCTGCAGCAGCTCTCGCTGCAGTGTCATACAAACTGCACCTAGCCTATGAGCCCATATTACTGTTTACCTTTGATATGAAGAGAAAACAAGGCCTGTCTATGACTGTATTTTCAGCTGTAATATAACCTGCCGATGCCACAGGTAGCGTCTTTGACGAATCCTCTTTAAGTGGTGGAAGAACAACCAGCCTGATAAACTTACTTATTCATTTACTTATTCATTAAAATATATTTCCTCACTCAATATTTTATTGCTATATTAATAATTTCTATTCTTCTGTTATTATTATAATATTAAAGATCCCCTAAGTGAAAAAGGTAGTGGAGCAAGGTTGCAAGATTTTGAGATTTACATAGTTCATAATTGTAAAAGAAAAAAGCGCTTTCCCCTTTGAATGCTTTGTCACAACCAGCGCATTCACATGTATCCACCTATTCAGCCTGCAACAATTTCTCACCATACATTTACACTAAATTTTTTATGAGTATTTCAGCTTGGACCTCTTTTTTTTATAAAGGCACAATACAGAACAGACAATCAGAGTAGAGGTGATTTACACATATCGGGCACTGTAATCTAAACAGCCTGTTAGATACTAAAAGATAAAGGTTGTCAAGGTTGGAAATGGCCATGGCCATAAAAATGGAGTTAATGTAGTGATAAAACTTTAGATAATAAAACATTAGATGACCTTGGTGAAAAAAATAATAACGTGTATGCACTGAAGTTACTTTCCATGCCAATCAGTCAACCTGAAGAAGTTGCAATTGTCTTTAGTAGGGAAAACTGAGGATCCAGGAGCAAAATGAACTTTAGCCCTACAGATAGAAGCACAGACATGGACTACAAAGCACTGTTGTTCGTTGCTCTGGATAAGAGTGTCTGCTAAATGCTGTAAATGTAAATGTAAAACAAATAAACCCCTAAAATGTCCTCACAACTTACCAAGGAACAAGTGGTTTATGGACATGTGCCAGATCCGGTTTCCTAACATATATTTGTTGCAGGTTTCAAAGCTGGGGAAATGCAGGAAGAAAAACCTGAAGGCATAGAAAAGTCTTGCGTACTTCAAGGTGGGATTTGTTACCCAAATTAAAGTGACAAGGACATTGGCGAATATTGTGTAGTTGTTTGGACAGTTTTGACCATAAAAAATGACAACCTTTATTTGGTAGACTGTAAGCTAGCTAGGCCCATGAAGTAGCTAACACTTCCACTCACTATTGTTACTTGTGCTGGTAAAACACAGCCAGAGAATGAGTGAGCCACTAAACCTTGGATAGCTGCAAGGAAGACAGGCAGATTTAACAGCCTATTATACTTTTATGGCCAGACTTGGAGAGACATACTGGCATGCAGCAGTGCTAATGCTTGCAGTTGTCTGGAGTGAGGGATGTGTGATGACACACTATGTACATCATTGCCATGTCAGTGACTTCAACCAATACAGACAAAGAAAATCTGCTGTACTGAAATGTATTGCTTGGATTTTTCAGCGAATCTACTTGTGTAATTGATCACACATTAACGTTTTCCCATTGCAGATAAGTTTGCAATGGCTTTTGAAGGTTTTTGCAGGATTTAAGCTAAACAGTAATGCTGCCACTCTGTGGGTGTAACCACTGTGACCTCACATGAATAACCTTTATACAGGGCTGTTTTGTTCATGCTATATATATATATATATATATATATACACAATGGGAAATAAGGCCCAATAGTGGTGCATGAGTGTGTGATTGTGCGCTTGCGTGTGTGGGTCATGTAAGAAGGCAAGGTAGATGTGTGTGGGAAGAAGGTGGCCAGCCACTGGCCACAGAGATACACATACAAACAAACAATAGTAGGTCTCTCAATAGATCCACAGACCTCAGTCTGCTTGGAGTTATGTTTTCATTCTCTCATTCTCATTCTCATTCTCTCTCTCTCTCTCTCTCTCTCTCTCTCTCTCTCATATCTGCAGTCTTTGCAGCCTCTAGCACTGTTGAAGGTAAAGTACATTTTTTCCCCAAAAAATTTTTTACACACATATCAGCACCAGCCCCCCACCACAAGCAAAATCATCTCAGACGTCACACGGTCTCCCACAGGAAAGCACATTTATTGTTTATTTAAATGTTTGTTCACTTATTTATATGTTTACTTGACTAAACTTTTTTGACTCTTCTTTCGATTTTTTTTGTCTGAGTTTTAAAACCCCTAGGTATTTGCATGTCACAAATTAACTTTTTATAGCAACAGCCACCGTGCTTTATATAGCACAGCGGTAAAGAAGGGTAAATTAGTGAAAAAACCTGATTCTCTGTGACTGCTTCAACTGTGGCGGATTAACAAGGCTGAGACACTGTTGAGACCACTTGGAACATTTGAGCAAATAAAAATCAAGAGAATCACAGTAAAATGTCAATGCGATATTTAAAAAAATGATAAAAGCAATCTCCCTTAAAACTCCGGGCTTCAGGACTGGCTATAGTACTAAATTAGTATGGCTACGTATAGTAAATTAGTAAGAGTAAATGCTGATAGGACTGTAATGAACCACCTTGAAAATTGTCAGCCTTTTTTGAACACTCTAAAAGTGGCTTAATACATGCCTAAAAGGCATGTCTAGTCTAGTTGAGCATTGTTTCATTGAACATGACTTGGTGTCCCCCAGGGTTCTGTATTAGGCCCACTTTTATTTTCTTTGTATAAGCTTCCATTAGGTCGCCTTACAAGAAGGCTGGGAGGTTAAAAAGGCAGTTATTACTTTGATGATTTTGCTGATGAACTTAGGTGGAGGTAAAAGTCCTTTATACAAACTTACAACCTGTCTGTCCAGGATCATTAACTGGATAAATACTCATAAAAAATTAGTGATGAAGCCAAGAAAAAATCAACTAGGAAAAGACAAAAAAACTAGCATCACAATCAAAATAAGAAATTAAAAAATCTTTGTGCAAGTTTAGACTCCATTTGAACATTTGAAGTCAATTGCTTAGCAAAACACAGCTATCAAAAAATAAAATGTTTACAAATGCTACTTACAAACAATTGCAAGAGAGGTTCCACAAATAGAAAGAAAGAGCAAATAAATGGGCAACATTTTACATGTCTTTCATCGTTTTTTTCCTAATGCAGTGTGTTTTTTCCAAAAGTACATACACTATATCTCTCTTGGACCCCTGGCCATGAGTGTAGATCAATGAATGCAGATCACTGGAGATCAATCTTCTGATGATAGAGCCAGTGCTTAGACAGTTGTACCACTTGGGAGCCTCTGAATTTTAGAGTTTCTTAGAATTTGCTTTTCGTATTGCTTTAATGGCAGTGTGCACTCCAGCTGGCATGGACTGTTCATGTTTGTGCATAAGCCTCAGATGAGTAGATCAAATAATGATATTATTTATGTAGCAAGTTGAAAGCACATGAAAAAGCAGAAAAGACTGGACATGTTCTTGCATGTTTTTATCCCATCAATCGACCTCATACAGGTATTTGGACATATGTGAATCACAGTTCAACATTTCTTTTCATTTTAAAATGTATTTTAAATAATATTTTTGGATATTGCATATATGCAGTAAAGAAATTGTTAACTGATAATGTGACATAAACGGTTGTATCAGAGCACATTAAATATATATGGCATATTTTGACTTGAATCAGTTTTCTCATATTTCAGATTGAGTCAAAATATATTAATAAAAGTCTTTTTTGAATAAAGTCAAAGCTAATTTGGCAGATTTTCAGATGTACATTCAACAACAATATGAAACATGCAGTTTACTGTTCAATCTGGATGGTCAGTGTCTAGCACTTACATTTTAATTTCCAAGTTTGTGAGAGTGTTCAAGGAGGGCAACTACCAAACTGTGCTGGACACTGGCCCTCCAGGACTGGATTACCTCCAGGCCCAGCAAATCACCATAACATACAGCAGCAAGCAGCGTATTGCTTATAAAATATGGAGAAATTTGATACATAATGGAATTCATATATGAGAAAATACAACTATCAACCATAACATTAACACCACTGACAGATAAAGTGAATAACATTGATGATCTTGTATCTTATTTAATTGCAGTGGCACCTATAAGAGGGATGGGGAATACAAAGTCAGTTCTTGAAGTTGAACAATGAGTGTAAGGAACTGAGCCACTTTAACAAGGGCCTTGTTGTGATGCCTAGTTTGTACCTACCAAATGTGATCCAAGAAAAGACAACTGGTGAATCAACATCAGGCTCTTGGGCACCCATTGTGGGGACTGGAGGCTAACCTGTCTGGTCTGATCCCAAGGAAGAGACCAGAATGCACTATAGTCAAAGCTGTTTTGGCAGCATCCTGCTTAATATTAGGCAGATGGTCAAGTCAAGTCAAGTCGGCTTTTATTGTCATTTCAACCATATACAGTTCACACAGTACACAGTGAAACGAAACAA
>JBBPDA010000145.1:26023045-26045974 GCA_037974385.1 Arnoldichthys spilopterus
CGGGCTGGGACTCGAACCTGCGACCTTCAGGTCCCAAAGGCAGTGTCCTAACCACTAGGCCACCACTGCCCACACAGTACAATAGGGTAACTACAGGTGATGCATGCACTGTTACAGCAGGATTACAGTAGTATAGTTTGACATATAGTTACACATGATTGACCTCTGATTTTACATGTAATTACATTAGGATACACTTGTGTAACTCAATAATTAAATAAGCTGTACTACTGTAATCAGTGAACAGATCACCAGTAGTTACATTCCTTTTGCATATATATATTATCTTTTAAAATATATATATATTATTTTTACTTTGATTTTACATTCTTTCTTATTTATCATGTTCTTCTGCTGAGTTAACTGGTTCTTCTTGTCCAACACATTTCATTGTACTGTTGACCCAACGTTAAAATACATATGATCAATAAACCGAAATTATGTTTAATTACACCGTTAATACAGAGTTTTACTATAAAATGGGACTAAAGATTTTGATTAAGCTCAGAACAGTTATATTGCAACTGTTTGTTGGATGCATCTTTAAGTAAAAGCTGGACTCATGGGTATGTGTGCGTACGTACGTCATTCTTCAGAGTATCAAAACTTGAACTGTGGCCTCAGACTGTTCGTGCTCTTTGGTTACAAGCTTCTATGGCCTCTGCAAACAAACCAGAACGGAAACCTGAACCGAAGGTGCGTGTAATCAAGCCCAGTGACATGCAGCCGGCACCTCAGAGAATCCCTTTCAGATGTGGCTCTGTGGGTTAATCGAAAAGCGCTTCCCCTTAAAAACGACCAGAGGCTGTAGGCTTTGAGGTCGCACAAAGCCATCAGCTGCCTATTGAACACCATCTCACAAGGCAATGAGGAGTTGTTTTTAACCCTTTGCTTAAGGCACGGTGTCGAGAAAACATGTATGTTGTTTTGCTGGCTTTGAGAGGGAGCAGTGGACAAAAGGCAGGAATCTTGAAGTTTCACTCTGTAAATACAGCTCTAATAGTGCACAAAGACTGCATAAGGCAGCAGACTGCAAAAATATAGTCAAAGGGGTTCATAGTGCTAAAGGTCATAAAGCTAATTCCCCACATATATTCAGTTCTAACAACACTCTTGTATAGAAAAAGGTGTAATTTTAATTGATTAAATGTAATTAAAGTCAAATAATGGAACATAGACGGCATTAAGCCCACATTTCAGTTTGTTCTTGAGCAAAGTTATAGTGGGGATTAGTGGAGTTCTTCAGCTGTTGCTGTTACTTGTTAGTAGAAATTAGTCTGGCTCTACTCTCTGGGGCTGGCAATGTGTGAATTTAAATACTGAGCCTTTAAAGGGGAATTCCACTTTTCAGGATGTCTGTATTTTTTTATGTTGAGTTGCTAACAAAATCGCTGTGGGTGGTTTTCTGCCAAGGGTCAGTTTAAAAGAAACTGAACAGTTCCGATTTTTTTTTCAATAGTGGTGTTGGGAGTCAAAGGTCACAATGTCTACAATGCAAACTGCCAATTTATTTACTATCAAAATGACCAAAGAACCTATACATGTCTCTTAGATCTTTATATGTAATGTTGATAATGGGAAAATAAATCTAGAGATGGAAAAAGTTGCTATTTCTTAGACCATGCTGGATGTACCTCTTCTGAATGCCTTAGTGGTCTCTTAAAACTTGCCTTTGATATCAGGCAGCTTATACGTATGTAACAATTTCATGAAATATTTTTCTATGTAGTTGCTTTTAGAGGCATTTGGGCATCTGGGTCCTATCACCATGACTCATATGTTTCTTTAGTATGTAGCATGTGACATTTCAAATCAAACCACTCTGGATGACTTTCTTTACACCTTACTTATGCAGAAATTTTGTAAAACTAATGGTATTTCCTCTTATCATAGTCTTTTGAAAAGATGAGTATGCTCACGGAAATGTGGGCATACTTAAACAAGCAAACCTTCACTTTCTTTTAGACAGTGCCTACTGATAAAGTGATGAACAAAACCACAGGGAAAATAGCTTTTTTAATCAGTTATTCAAACCAATATTTCAACAGATGTAATGTTCTTCTGTAAGTAAGCATTTGCCCTCAGAAGCTAGTATTGCCCCTTTTAACAGAAATGTCCACCAGTCTCTGACATCAGCTTACTAAAATTGTTTTCAATTTTTTAGGTTTACTAAAAAAAAAAAAAATTCAGTGCAAAATTTCTTTAGTTGAATTCAAGATGTTTGAGGGTTTTCTTGAATACACTGCTTATTTAAAATCCTGCAAGGCATATAATTTTTATTTTTCCACGATTTGCTAGTGTGCTTAGGATTATTATTATCTTGTTAAAAGGTCCATCTCTGGTTCAACTTCATCTTTTGGACAAATGGCCTCATATTAGGGCTAAATGATTTGAAGGAAACTGCTAATCGTTTTCTTTTTACTAGTATTTTGACAAAATTATTAAAATATTTCAATGCAGTTTTTTTCATTAAATTGATCTTTTCACCCAGACCTTTACAAAAAAAAAAATAGTATTTTGCATTTATTATATAACACTTGCTAATGCTATATGTAATGTGCCAGAGCATCAGTTCTAAAACTCTCCATGATTAGATTTCATTATTTTAACTTAACCTGCCTCCAGTCAATTCATGTCAGTATTAAGATTTCAGTATAAAAATGGTTATATGTTCAGCCCTATTTCATATTACCTTAAAGCTCTTTGAGGTGATGTAGAATTCATAGCTGAATCACTGACTCTAGCCCAGTCCTTGAGGCAGAAATGCAACATCAACCATAACATTTCCAGCATCATGCTTCACATTTGGTATGGGGTTCTTCTCCTGAAAAGCTGGTTTTGGTCTACACCACACATGTGTACTGTTAATTGGGACAAAGAACATATATGTACATTACTCCAAAAGGCCTAGTCTTAATAGTCTACCCCACTTGTAGATTTGTCTTACTGTGAAATGATTTATTTAGATCTTTTTAAATCCCTTGCCAGATTCTTTAGATCTTGGCACCACATTTCAATAGCAAAGACCCTAAGATGTCAGGTTTAAATAACAAGTTGCACCTGAAGGAGGTTCTTATGAATTTAAGGGTGTAGTTATTTTTTGAATGTAACTCAACTGTTTGTTGTTTATTTACATTATGAAAATGACTACAACATGTCAGAAGATGAAGAAATGTTTGCTTATACCAATGTGATAAAGTGGGGTAGTAGAGAGGTAGAAGCCTATGCAGAGCATTTTCTGGCAAGTTAGATGTCACTTGATGGAATAGACATTTTTGACATTTGACCCTACATAAAAGACATGTTCTGTATAATGAAATACAGCTCAACTAAACACAATACTTTTTTAATAGTTTATATCAGTGATCATTTCAACCAGAATTTAATACATGTAAAATGTGCCCTAACTTTTGCACGGGCCACCGTTTCTGTTTTTTTTTTTTTCCCAATATTTTAAATTCAGCACATAAACAGTGACCATATTATTGTCTTTTCTCAGAGGAAGGTATGTGAGTCAGTGAATATTTGGCTTTGTCACATGCTCTTTTTATGGCATAAGAGGCTAAAAGTCCAAGCAGCAGTTTGGTGTTCATGATGTTCAAGACCACAATGCCCCAGAGTAAATTTGTTCAGTTCTGTATGGAGTTGGTGCACCTGGTTGTTCACCTTCCTAAAACATACATTTCCCACACCAGACCTTCCCACATTCATGCAAAACACTTCCATACAGCCATTCGTGAAGAGCCCGGGCCACTGGAGTTAATGAAGTGGTAAATGTGAAGAGCAAACCGCTTATTTCCATGCGTAAATATTCAAGAGGTCTACGACCTGGAGTGGCAACAGTGCCACCGAACCAAGCCAACACACTTTGAGACGAGCACACTCGATTGCTCAGGAGGCTGTTTCCCCCCCTCCTCCTCCTTTTCATGGCTGTGAGATGATAAAGCTCTGGACAATTGAAGCCAATTAAAACCTACTGAGCTGAGGAGCAAAATGCCGCAGATGCTTCCCCTGCACGTTCCTTCAGTGAAAAGCCAAGTGGCCCTCTTGATCGTAGTCCGCCTTTTGTCACCGGAGGCGGCAGAGGGAAGAGAGGGCAGAAGAGAGAGAAAGAGACAGAGATAATGAGTGAGGGAGAGGCGAGGGTTGAGCTACAGAGCAAAAAGCAGCCCTGCATGCTGAGAGCATTTACCTAACCTTACAAGATGCGCATGGCAGCGCTGGCATTGTAAGCAGAGCTATTCCCAAAGAGCCCTTGGCTAGCCTGAAAGGCAACGGGATCTTTCTGTCCAACAAGGGTGGCCAGGACTTTGTTGGGAAAACAAAAAAGCCTTTAAAACGGGATGAAAAGAGAACATGGGGCCATCTGGTTTGGAGGTTACAGCAAGTGCATAGAGATGAGGGAGTGTGGGATCACTTTTACAGTGCATAGCTAATGGCTCAGGAAAACAAGTAAAGAGCTATGATTAGTCAAATATAGTATGAAAAATGTTCAATGTGTCTGTTAAATCCACTGCTCTTATCATTGTCATATCATTACTTGATTTACACTTTCACTTTCAGTTTTTGGGCCAGTTATAAAATTACTTATTTACACTGGTGACCATGTTCGTCTTAACGCAAGTGAGGCTGTTTTAATTACCAGGCAGTGTTTACTCTGCTTCACAGTGTTTCTACCATGCTGTGTGGTATGTCAGCTGATGTGATGATGTGTGTACACACAAGCACACACAGGCCACCTCTCACTTGCACACGGATTTATTTTTTCCCCTCTTTTTTGTATCAAATGGTAGTAACATGCTAAAAGCATTGCCCACACACAGATCTTTTGTCCTGGCTACGGCTAAAAAATTCATACATTAAAACCTTATAATCAAGCTTTCAGCAAAAAATGTCCCACATTTCAGAAACTGCATAAAATATGTAGTATTTAATGTTTGATGTTGGCGAGTGTCGACGTGTCTTCAAGGAGAGGTCAGAATTACACCATAAAGTATTTTTAAAAGTTTTATTTAACAGAGAGAGAGAGAGATGTCTAATCTGGAGTCCCTCAAAAAGATTTAGGACATCCCACAGACACAGATAGCAGAGGAAGCAGCAGATTCACAAGGCCTCAGAGCATTGAAGTCCCTCTGAATCTACCAAAATAAAAGTACATTTTATAGCAGATTTCGGTGGAAACCAGTTTCAACCAGTTGTGACCTCAGTAGCCAAAAGTCTACGCATGAGCTATGGAGCATTGCTAGTATAATGATGTGTTTACTTGGCAAATCAGATCGGTTTTCAGCAAAGAAACTGACCTCCTCCCATGTAAAGTGAAAATCATTCATGGGAGCAGCACTGTTCTACCAGTGAAAATAGTGTGTGTCTGTGTCAATAATGAGCATAATGAGCATGTTACTAAAATGCACCACTTAAATATGCCACTGACTTTAGACTTGGTGGTGGCTTTGTTGGTTAAAAGCTTAATATCATCTCGATGCCTTAAAATAGCAATGTGCCTACAATGCACCCAGCCTTACATCATTTAAAAAGCACCACTCCTATGAGCGTGAAGCGCGCAATATCGTTTGTGCACATGATGTGAAACAGAGGAGTGCAGCAGTATTAAACTAGCAAAACCACTTTGTTTTGCACTTTCCAATGGTGCAAAATACTTGTACAGTACTATGTATTTAGGACAACACTGAAGGGCTTCTCGACTTTACTTTTTGGTTACTTGGTAAACCTGTGCAAAACAATGCAACACACAAGGCTGTGTGTTATTGCATTGCATGGTATTGGTCTGGGACATGTGTTATTATTTGCAATAACACACATGATCTAAAATATGATGTTCTTATGACCCACATGACAATTCCCACAGTACCCTACAGAAAGTACTGGGAGTGATCTGGCTTCTATTGTTCCCTAAAATATCTCCTAACTGCTTGTAGCACAGACAGGTGACAGGAGCAAAAGGAGAGGAACAGATGATGAAGGCATTGTAGCTTGAATAATTGTCGTTAACTGATTATAAAAGTAACTGCTAGTTCCAATGTTAATGTAAAGTCAACAGGCTTCACTTTGAATCTGAAGGATTCATGGCATGACACTGAAAACCACTTTTCCACTCCTATCTAGTCTTTTCTTTTCACTTTTCAACCACATGCTGTGGGGGGAAAGACTGCATAGTCTGCAGGTAAAGTACAATCACTGGTGTGAAGGGACAAGCAGGTGAAAAGATGAAAGATTTTGCATGAAAATGAAACGGAGCAAAAGAGTCAAGGGAAGGCAACAGAAAAGATGCAAAAAAGGTCGGATTTTTGGCGTGACCTACATAGCTCCTAAGCCCGGCTGTCAGGCGGCTAGGCCCTCTCTCAACACTTGGTGAATTACTTAGCATAATCGGAGGGGTACATTTATGCTTGAACCCCGGTGAAAGCTTCTAGCCGTATGAGACCTAGACTGTCTGAGAGAGTGCATGTTTAAAGAGGGAAATGCCACGTCGAAAAATAAAAATTGTGTTTGCAGAGAAAACCTTTAGACCTGGAAGGTGTGGACAGAGTGAAGGAAGCAAAGGAGATGTCAGGCCAAATGAAATTCTACCACAAAAAAAACAGGCTTTTAATGACAGTGCCAAGACGTTGCAAACTGAGGTGATGCTTAAGGTCTCTGAGATTCTCTCATTTTGCACTTAATTTAATTTTACTTGACATCAAATCCACATGATAGTTATGCTTATGTTTTAAGAAGGAAGCATTTTGTCATTACAATTACAGTTTTAATGGGCAAAGCATGAGAACTGAATGTGTCTGAGCCCATCTTCACACATAATACTCTTTCACCCCCTTCTACTGAGCATTAGCAGGGCAAGAAAACATTGAAATACTGAAAAAGCTTGTGGAATGGGGAAAATGCAATGATCCAGTCAGTTATGTGCAAAGAAAGTTACAAGCTGTTTTACGCTGTTTAATATTGGACCAGTCCCATAGAGGAGCTTCTCTAAATCCCTATAGAACCAGTAAATTGTCCTTTAAACCTTTCAGGGGGGAGTTTCTTTTAACAGTTATACTCATTGTTATGTGAATTTTGTCACTTGTGCAACAGCATTTTATGCTAGTGTTCTAGAATGCACCTAAGTCGCAGGTTTCAGAAAAGTAGATTCAATGCATTAGTTTCAGGCCAGTGAGCATCTAACTGTAACTGTAAAAAATGTAAAGTGTTTATGACACTAGTGCTTTATTTCAGTTTCGTATCACAAATGTATTAAAAATTCACCTAAAACACTGAAGAAATGAAGAAAGTGTTGGTGCCTGCTGAATGCTGAGGCTTCTGTTGTTATATGCTGATTCATTTGACTCTTGTTGTATTCATGGTAGTTGCACAAAATTACAATTTTTTCCTGAAATGTGTGTTTCTCAGTTGCGTGTTTTCTTCTCTGGAGTGAACTGTGCTGTTTGGTTGTGCCATGTGTTCTTAAAGCAATGGAAGTTAGTTCACGTCTTAAGACCTTGAGAACTTGGTTTCACCATCAGTGTTAGTATTTATGGACAGTACGGCACTTTTGAGAGCCGGTGGCAGGCCCGGTATTCAGAAAAGAAATGAAAAAAGAAACAACAGAAAGAAAGATGAAAAGCCAGCTCTGCCTGTGACAAAACGGCCCAAATGAGCATTGCTGTCCTGCACTGCAGTTAGAACGCGATAGAACAATCAGTGTTGGAACAATTTATAATATAAACTATAGAACTATAATAATCCTGCCAAGAACATGAGCTAACAAGTATTTTTTTAAGATGTCCATTTTGATTACAGGTCAATAGACAACCAATTTTGTGAATGAAATGTGCACAGAACTTTGTTAAAGTTTAAAGAACATTATGTTAAATAAAAAACTGTTTTTTTTTCCTAGAACAATGCATTTAAGCCAGGAATCATTGCAGAAGAGCGTCCATGTGTAGTGCTCAGTTAGTGGACAATGAGACATTTTTAGTTGTTTTGGCTCTTTGTACCAAACTAACAATGTAGGCTTGCAAGCTAACCAGTTTGTTTTGTGAGTTTTCCTTTCTTCTTCACATGATAACGGTCTTCTTTCATTGGAGTTATTCTGGGCCTTCACTGAAAGCCTTGAAGGCCTCTGATAGTAGTCTCATGCTCAGGTTCCTTTGTATACGCTTCATGCCCTCTCTCCAAATGATGGGCCTCATATTTTCATCTGTGCAAGAGCCAAATTAGAGAGACAGCCAATTTGCTTCCATTGAGCGACATATCAGTGCGGCGGCAGGGTGTGAGGCTACCGCATCGATTGAGATTCCACTCTTGGCGTGTTTTTCCCCTCTTTTTTTTCCCCAGGCCTGGCTTCATTGTGTTTTTGATCAGCGCAGCTTATTAGCGGAGGAAAATGACAGTGAGAGGGTGAGGAGAGACAGAGTGAGAGACGAGCTAGGCAGCGGAGTGAAATTCAAGCCTTGAACATACTTGCAGCTTCGACGGGGACCAGTCATAACTCATTCATTCATTCATTTGGCAGATAAACAGCGTAGACGAGTCAACAAAGTTAATAAAATAGTAATGTCATATGCCTAAATATATATTATAGGAGGGAGGAGGGAGAGAGTTATGTAAGGCGTAATGTCGTTATCAAATAATAAATCCAGACAAGGAAAACCACATATATGTTTTGACTATGACCAGCAGCCTATACATTACCCAAATCATGTACAGATACTTGACAAATTCAGTAAAGAAACATAACATTTTCTTTTGAATAATTTTATTCCCATGGGGTGGCCATGGTTAAGGCCCAAAAGGTTAAAAGCCTCAAAATCTACCAACAATTTCATGTGTAAGCACCTATGAAACGTATTTTGCTGCAAAAACTGCAGTGCAGGACAGCAACACTCATCTGGTCATTTTGTCACGTGCAGAGTGGGCTTTCCTCTTTCTGTGCTTGTTTTCCTTTTTCATTCCGTTTTTGAAAACCAGGCCTGCCACCAGCTCTCAAAAGTACTGTACTCTCCATGAATACTGACACTGATGGTAAAACTACGTTCTTACCATGAGTTTCCATTACGATAAATGACCAAACTGCTTATGGCATGATATGAGCAATGTAAATCAGAAGCACAAAAGTCAGTGCTTATTCATTTTATCAGCATTCATTATCAAGAAATACCATTGGATTGCGTCAGTTAAATGGAAATTTTGCAGCAACAACTAAGCAGCCCTCAGTGCAAATATGGAAATGTAGTTTGCAGTGTAGGGCGATGTTTTCCTCAGTATTACAACTCCAATCAAATTGGATGGACCAGTCTGTGCATGGCATGTGACAGAATGAAGGCATTTCACAATCAGTGTTGACTCAGTCTGATTCATTTTTGAATTCCGTGCTCTGCTCTGTCTCTGTGGCACGCTGGTGTTGTCTCATTACACAGCAAAATCCCCAGCACTAAATAAACACCTATGGTGTCGAATTAACAGCTACACCGTTGAAGCAGTTGGAAATAAATGGACACTGTAAGGGGTCAACACCAGGGACTTTACTGAGGAGGATGCCATAATTGGTAATAGAGTTTTGTAGCACTAGAAGATTAGATTCTGCATGAGAAATACAGAGATTTATTTAGACATACAAGGAAAGAGGACCTTATTTTAAGAAGGGAGAAACATGAGGAGAGTGGAATCTCATTTAATAATGTGGCACTCAGACAGTGAGCAGTGAATTTGACATCTGCATTTAACTCCTCCGTGACATCAGTGTACATACACCATGAGCAGGAGCAGGGAGCAGTACACCTACACTGCCCAGGGTGCAGCTAGGGGTTTAGGTTCCTTGCCCAAGGGCACTTTAGCCATGGATGTGGGAGAGGGAAAGTGCTGCTTACTCACTCCCCCCTTCCCACATTTTCCCCTTCGGTATTGGGGATTCAGCTAGCGGTGCTCTGGTTACAAGCCCTTTTCTTCAACCATTAGGCCATGGCTGCCTATACTAAGTAGATGAAGTGAGCCGCAAGGCTAATAACAGAACAAAAGAAACATATTATATAATAAATAATGTTACAATGAAAATAAATATAGGTATAATAGAGCAGAGACATAATATGTACATACAGAATATTATAGTGTGATATGGATATTTGTACAGTGCTACTGTGCTGCTGTATTATGGAACAAGGGCCCTACTAAAGGAGTTGACAAAAATCAAATGCAACAGCCCCAAATCATTAAATATCCAAAACTATACTTCATAATAAAGTCAAGGCTCTTTTCTATACAACCACCTATTTTTTTATACCACACCTACCCTGAGTGTTTTTTTCTGGCCATGGAACCTTGTTCCAATTAAAGTAGTGTCCAATGACCAGTCCAGGTGCTTTCATTTGTGGTTAGATGGGACAAAGGGCCATTTCTGACACATGCTTTTTGACATAGAGGTGGCTCCCCAAACCTATCACATTATCAATAGAGAAAATGTTTTAAATGTAAAAAGAACCAACATTCTGTAAAGGTAGTCTGACCTCTCATAAAACCGGCTACAAAATAACACATGTGGGCATAGAATGGATAGGTCAGTCATACATGTACAGGGAGTGTACCAAATACCAAGGTCAGCATGAAATATTCATACTTAGAATATCACAGAATATCAGGAAATCAGCAGGTCCTGATGGCCTCTTCTTGCCTCAAAGCCTGTGCTGAACAACTGGCTCCAATATTCACACAGATCTTTAACAGATCATTGGAGCTATGTGAAGTTCCCACCTGCTTCAAACGCTCCACCATCATCCCGGTACCCAAGAAAAACTCCATCACAGGTCTGAACGACTACAGGCCCGTGGCTTTGACATCTGTCATAATGAAGTCATTCAAACAGCTGATGCTGGTCAACCTGAAGAGCATTACAGGACACCTGCTGGATCCACTGTAGTTTGCCTACCGGGTGAACAGGTCAGTGGATGATGCGATCAACATGGGCTTGCACTACATCCTGCACCACCTCGACAGCCCAGGGATGTTCGCTAGAATCCTGTTTGTGGACATCAGCTCAGCTTTAAACACCATCAGTCCAAAAATCCTCTCAGACAAACTTTCTCTGCTCTCTGTTCCCTCTGCCACCGGTCAGTGGATCACCAGCTTCTTGATTGGTAGGAAACAGCAGGTGAGGTTGGGAAAGTCATTTCTAGAGAGAGGTCTGTGAACACAAGGGTGTGTCCTATCTCCATGGCTGTACTGTCTCTATAGCGATGACTGCACCTCCAACAATCCAGCTGTCAAACTCCTGAATTTTGCAGATGACACCACTTTCATCGGACTCATCAGCGATGGTGATGAATCTGCATATTGTCAGAAACGGCTTGTGCTCTGGTGCAGCCAGAACAACTTGGAGTTCAATGCGCTAAAACTGTGGCGATGACCATGGACTTTAGGAGACTTTCAAGTTTCTGGACACCCCAATCTCTCATGACCTGAAGTGGGAGGCCAACCTCATCCTCTAAAAGTCTCAGCAGAGAATGTATTTCCTCCATTGAGGAAGTTTGGCCTGCACCAGGAGCTGCTGTGCCAATTCTACACTGCAGTCGTTGAATCTGTCCTGTGTGCGTCCATCACTGTCTGGTTTGAGGCCGACACAAAACAAGACAAGGACAGACTACAACGGACAGTGAGGACAGCTGAAAGAAACATTGGTACCCCCCTGCCTACCCTAAAAGAACTGTACTACATTAGAACTAAGAAGATCATATCAGACTCCTCGCGCCCTCGTCACATCCTCTTTCAACTCCTTCCCTTAGGCAAACGCTACAGGTCCCAGCTCACCAAGACTGTCACACACACATGAACAGCTGACAGTACAGCTTACATCACCACCTGTGTAATATATACTGTATATTTTGTATAATAACTGCACTGTCTACTGCACAGCTCACTGTAAAGCTCACTGTATAGGCTATTGCTTATAATATAATGTATAATACTCTGTATATTGTATACTATTTATTGTATACTGTACTGTCATGTAAAAAAAGACTACAAGCTACATACAACTGCACCCACATGGCATACCTTACCACATGTACTGGACCACACAAGAGTACTGTATATGGTGTCTATGGTATCTTGTGTACAATAGAGTATATTGTGTACATTGTGATCAAGTGCACCTTAGCAGGAAACAAATTCCTTGTGTGTGCAAACATACCTGGCCAAATAAAAGTGATTCTGATTCTAATTCTTAGTGGCCATTTTGTCAGAAACACCCACCATAAGGTTGGCTGTACAAGATTATCTGCACAATTAAGCCCCTCTCTACCCCATCAGTAGGAAAGGGACCACTGAACAGATATAATTTGGTTGGTGGGCCATGTGCCTGACATGTACATGCTTATGCTGAGAAAGTTCCCTGGCAGTCCCTTCCTACTGATGGATGGGGGCTAATAAACTATGCAGTCACTACCTGCAAACTTAAAACATGCACCTCCACGGTAGACATTTTTGACAAAATGACCAATTAAGGTTAGTATTTAATTTGCTGTTTCTGTCATTTTGTACAGCTTGTGTAGATGTTTGTGCATTGGGATATTAATGTAAGTATGTAACGTCGCTTTGCCTTACAGGTGTTCAAGAGGGGGACAAAATCACAGCTGCTGTGGCGAATAACAGTGTCAGCAGTGCTAAAGGTGAGAGCAAGTGGTATGCGCATGGTTATATCACAGTCATACCACTACATTACAATCATGACATTTTATGTCCTTTTAAATTTGCATTGACCAATATAATATGCAATTTTAGTTGCATGATGATAAATTTGTTTTCTTCTCCTTTATTTTCTTTACATTATGAATTTATTTTACATTAGCATCCACATGATCAGGAAGTGGTACATGAACCTGGGCCTATGGCAGTAAAAGCTCCGGCTGCTCTCAGGAAACATTGTAGAGTATGTGGTCATTCAGACCAGACAACTGAACAAAGAAACTGAAGTCAAGCAAGTCGATACATACACTGAGTCTGTGTTTTATGATATGCCATGTCGTTGTGCAAATTACAGGCCAGAAAATAGGGGCAAATATTTGTTAAAATGCCAGTACAACAAAGCCACATGGAAAAAACAGTGGTGGCTCAGTCTCTCTCAAGAAATTTTAGAGAGACATATGTTGACATAAAGACAACGTCACTTCCCACAATGCCCATGCTTATTCCAGCAAGTTGCAAAAACAAAATACCGCTCTAAACTTTCAGCAAAAATTAGATGTGCAACGACTGATACTTGGCTTATTCCATCACGGCCACTGCCTGTGTTTGGAAGAGGAAAAAGGCAGAGGAGCTGATCGTTAGCTAAAAGCTTGGTGTGTGTGTGTGTGTGTGTGTGTGTGTGTGTGTGTGTGTGTGAAGCATATGGTGCTCATTCTGAGAAAGACCACAGTCTCTCTACAGAAATTATCTGCTTCATTTCAGCGGATGCCTTATTGCACATTATGAATACAGTTAATGGCCTGTGAGTTCTGTACAGGCAGTGTAACTGATAGCAAGACAATGAAACTGTTTTACTTGTTTGAATCTTTTATTTGTTAGAGTTCAAGTAAATATGGGCGCAATCTGCCAGGAGCTTTTCGTGTTAAAGGTTGTACATCATTTTTTCCTGTCTACTGGAGTAGCTCTGCACTGCACATTTCAATTATTTCCTCTGCAATAACATACCCATTCTAACCCTCCAGCACACTAACTACAGTCTACAAGGCACTATTGGGCCAGTACTGCCTGAAGCATAAGCACGGATTAGAATCAATAGCATCCATGCCTCGGAATATATACAGTGTATATGTTTTAGGGATGCACGATGATCAGAGTCATATCAGTATCTTCAGATATTTCCTGGAAAGAAATAATATTGATATATGTAGATGTGTAGGCATCAGTATACAAATCCCATGTTTGTACCATTTTCTCTGCTACTTTATTGTTATTAATTACTATTGTTACTGCAATGTCAGGGAGCCAAAAGCAAGAAAGCACAACAACAATGGAAAAATATCAGTATTTGCACATATTTGCTAAAAAAAATAACATTGCCATCAGGCAGAAGTTTAGATGCTTGCTAAAATGCTTGCAATTTTCATATTTTACTCATTTTTAAGCATATAGAAATAAATCAGAGGTATAAAGTTATATGTTTCTAATCCAAGTAGTTGTAATAGATATAGTGCCTAATTCTGTATTTTCTAAAAAAAAATAATAATAAATTTTTTTTAATCAACATGTATAGGAAAATATCACATCAGTCTATAAAATTATATATAAATAATATAATATACATACATAATTATAATAATATAAAATCCGCCCCTAGAGTCTAATTGACCAATCAAACTCTCAGACATATTTAAATCAGATCACATATGAATAATTTATCATTTATTTTTTATTCCTTTTCTCTATGCACAAAAAAAATCAGATTTTTTGTAATATCTTGGAGCACTGCAGGGGAACAGTCTTGTACAGGATCAGTGGGAGCTATAAAAGAAGTGAAGGGAGTGAAAATATGATCATGTTTGAGACAGAATTCTTAAAGGAAGATATGAGCAGTGAAACACATTCTGGCATCTCCAGTAATGTGGCAGATGTATCCCAAGCATCCCCACTTTCAACTGTGGTGAAATTCCTTAATTGCTTGACAAAACAATAGCTCCTTTACAAGGCTGGGGAGACAAAAGATTGACATCATGGGGAAAACAGTTTTGCTTTCAGCCATGACAAGTCCAATTACTTACACATCTAATATTGATTAGAAGTTTTTCAGGGTAAGAAAATAAAATATGTGATTTTCTCCCTCACAACAGCTTGTTTAAGAGCTGCACACCTTAGTTTTGCATTTATGCAGTCTCATTTTGTATTTTGTACAAGCAGAGTCCTAATAAAGGAGGAAAAAAAAAATTTTATTCTGTATAAATGCATGTTAAATAAAATTAAAGAAAAATGCACCGTGTGAGCCTCTGTTGCTCCAGGCACAGCCAAAAGCATCTTTAGCGTACTCTCAGAAAGAGGACAAGTTTGGGAGGCATCCAGTGGTTTCTAACTTTTAATTCTTTTGTTCAGCTCTAATAATGCACTGTTAACTTCTTCTTCTTCTTCTTCTTCTTCTTCTTCTTCTTCTTCTTCTTCTTCTTCTTATCATTTGTCTTTATCTCATTCTTTTTCTTCTTACCATCTGTCTTTATCTAATTCTTCTTATCATCTGTCTTTATCTCATTCTTCTTCTTTTACTTCATCGTCTTCTATTTTCACTTTCTTTGTTTTATCTGTTTTTTTCTTCTTCTTTCATTTTCTCTGTCGTTATTTCATTCTTCATCTTTTTATTCTCTGTCCTTCTTTTTAATTTGTCTTCTCCTTCTTCACCTTCTCTGTCTTTCTTCTTCTTCTCTTTTCATCTTCTTTGTCTTTATTTTTTTCTTTATCTTCTTCTTTTTCTTCTTTTCTTCTTCTTCTTCTGCCTTTCTTTTTCTTCATCTCCTTCTTCTCTTTACCTTCTCTGTATTTCTTTCTTCTTTTCTTTTCATCTTTGTCTTCATCTCATTCTTTTTCCCTTTTTTCCATCTTCTCTGTCTTTATCTTTTTCTTCTTCTTCTTCTTCCTCTTTGCTGGCCTTTTTCTTCTACTTATTCATTTTCTTCTTTTTCATTTCCTCACCTTCTCTGTCTATCTTTCTTCTTCTTCTTCTTCTCTTCACCTTCTTCTTCACCACCTACTTCTCCTCCTCTTCCTCCTCTTCCTTGTCCTCAATAGTGGAACTGAAATGTCAGGATGGGATCCCTCAAGAACCAAACCAAGCAACTCAAACAGACAGCAGTCAGTCCAAAGGTGAATTTATGATAACAATAACTCTGCTGCATGAATACATAAGTAGATATCCATCTGTGTATCTAACACTTTGACAATATGTTTTGGAGTTTCATGGACAATCGCACTCTCATAGCACCTGCTATTTATAGTCTGGGGTCCAGACTATGCCAGTATATTTGCTTGGCCTTGAAACATGGAAAACATTTCATTCAAATCATTCAGAATACCATTCTGAATGTTTGCCTTGAGGATGTAAACACTGGTGATTGGCCAAGCAGTTCCCAAGGGCCAAATAACTGCACAGTTAAGTGTTTTGTGTTGATCTGGTTCAATTCTGTCTTTTTATCAAACCTGTGATGGTTTGGTGTAGGTGTATAAGGGCTAAGTAAACGATCATCTGGTTTATAGTTACCATTCAAGACTACGCAAAGTTTTACCATCATATAGTAATATATCAAACACTTGTAAATGCATTTTTAATATTATTTTCACCATTTGAAAACACAAGTCCCTCTTTATAAATTTTTACTGTAGATTCTTTCATTTTAGTATCTTAACTGGTGGGATAAAATTAAAGCTGAGGTTGGGGTGCTCACTCTTCTTCAGTCATGTAATTCTTAAGTAATTCATAATTAATCTTCATGGTTTTAAGTGAAAGTAACTTATAAAAGTGTGGAGTGGTTTTTTAGCACGATTGGTCCATCTGGCCTACAAAAACAACATTCTGTCATGAAATGTTATGTGAGAATTGATACAACCTTCACACGAAATGGGAGTTTAAAAATGGATGTCCAACATAAACATAAACATAAGTGCTGTTTGATCATTAAGCCGGAAAATGCACAAAAGGAAAAAAGAAAGGAATAAGGGTGGAGGAATGGATCAGCACACGCAGGCAGATTGGGTTGTCTGTTCTACAGAGAGAGCTGAAGAAATGTAAAATCTGTTCAGTTTCTGAGTCCATCGTGATGCAGCCATGCTCTCCCTTGTGTTTTTTTTGTTTGTTTGTTTGTTTGTTTGTTTTTTTGTAAGCTGTGGTGAATGTCCCTTTCTTCTTTCCGTTGACTCGTGGCCTCTCATTGGTTGTAGCTCACTGGTGACTGGCCCAGATATTTAGCAGTCTACATATATATTCTAGAGTCTGGGTCTAATCATTGTGGTGTTCACACGAAGCATGGTTAAGGAGTTGCCCCTGTGACCTGAAGGTACCATCCCCAAGCACTGCTCTCCAGGTGCTCCCTACGTCACCTGCCCACTGCTCTTACACGGATATGTTAAAAAAGCCTGATACTGCAAGTCAAGTCAAGTTTATTTCTATAGTGCTTTTTACAACTGGCATTGTCCCGAAGCAGCTTTACAAAGGCAACAGAGGCAAAGAAAAACTCGGGAGGAACCAAGGCAACCTTGGTAGGAACCAAGGCTGTGTATTGTGCTGTGCTGTAGTGTGTTCGCAATGACAAAAAGTCACTCACTAAAGTGATTCTAAGCAGGAGTTTGTTGTGCATTACAGAAAAGTAAGTACCCTACTGTAAAATTACTTCTTCAGTGGTTGCTTAGAGTTTACCATGTTAGCCCTGAACAAAAATGTGGTTCCAAATGGGTTACAGCTTATTTAGAAATGACAGAAAAGTGCACTTCTAATTAATATTACAATGGCTATGGTTCTATTCAGATGTTGCAACTGCAAAAACAGCCTGGTTGAGGTTACAGTGCTAAATGTTAAATGAAAGTGGATGGTTCGCTCAAGAACAGTCTCCATAAATGAATGTTTGAGCATTTTAAAGTTGGAAGAACCTCATAATGCTGCAGTTCTCAGTTAAAGTCTAAGTCCCCATCGTACCATAATTCCCCTATTGGTAGCTTTCTCTGCAGCTACCACTGGCCTTCTTATATAACAGACATGCTGCTGTTCTGTGACATTACAGATAACTAATTAAGTGGTTGTCGGGCAGCCATGAGTTATGATTGGCTGGCACATACTTAAAATTTTTATAATGTTTACCATCTTCTTTTTTAAATATGGCCAGAGCAGATTTAACAAACTGACAAAATTGAAAATTACTAGCGACAACTTCTGAACCTTTTCTGAGCTCTTTGGCATTTTCCAACAATAGCCCCCCTCTGGCATCTGACATCATACAGTACAACCACTTAAGACCCTATTTCAGTTGAGATTACTGTTTTTTTTTTGTTTGTTTGTTTGTTTGTTTTTGTCTTCAGATGGCCCAGCTGACAAAAGTGAGCCGAGGAAGGAATGAGACGACAATCAGCCTCGGAGGTATATGCACCGGCAAACTGTGTGAAGGCGAACATCACACCACTCTAGTTTCCCACACAGTGGAATCTTCCCAAAAACACAGAGAATGGAAGATTCCCACCTGTCTGCCACCCTCCTTCTCTTTCCTTTTTCTTTCTTGCTTTCCTTTCCTTTTCCTTTTCGATTGGGGTAACGTTTAATGAAGAATATATGAACACGGAGAAATTAGAGAGTTATGTCAACATATCATAGAGAATAAAGGGATTTATAGAGCTTGGGAGGGGGCAATGTTTTACCTCACTGAATTGCTGCTTGAGCATTTCTGATCTTCTGGGCATTCTTGTGCTGGAATTCGAGGTGGTTTAAATGAGTTAAGACGCAAGGTTACAGGAGCCCTTAAATCATCTCCATAAAAATGTGTTTCTCATTGATTGCCACTTTGCGAATGACTTTAGAACATTGCGCTTGTACATCAGTGACAAATATGATATGTTGATTGGGAAATATTTCTTTTTTTCCTTTATTGATGAAGACTTGTGTGACATACCACGATGCATCATCATTTGTAGATCTGAAGTGCGTGGGTATACAAAACCAGTGGTAAAAAGAAAGCAAGTTTAATACCTGCATTAGCATGTAAACGGCTTACCTTATTTGACTGATAAGAGGCACACTTTATTTCTTTGATTTATACCTGATATTAAAGTCTGCATATTAACATGTGCTTCTTGTTAGCCAAATTAGCATAGCACGCATAGATTTGATTCTTAACGGGAGGAATAAAGCTGGCCTAATGTGAAATAATACAAGTTTTCCTTTTGCACTGATGTGAGCAGTCAAACCAAGACACGATTAAGCAGAGTGTGATGCACTCCTCACCGGAATGTTCTACTAACTTACTTCTACAGAGAAGTTCATTTTCAAGTGTCGTTAGCCCATACAATATTTCGTCCTCACACTTAAGCTCGCAAAGAGGTCTGTTGTGCTTTGATCAACTTTTACATCTCCTTGGGCCACCGATCACTTTTGTCCTTCAAACCAAGCCTCACTCAGCTCATGTGTGTTAAAAGATGGTGGAGTCCATCATATCAGTGTGTTAACAGATTGATTTTCTGAGTGTTTACCCTAATGCATGCCAGCAGATTTTTTAACCACAGCACTCTCATGCACTAGCTCTCAATATTTTCACTAGACTGTCCCTGTGTTCCAGAAAATCTGCCTTAT
The DNA here is from genome assembly GCA_037974385.1 of Arnoldichthys spilopterus. Lineage (NCBI taxonomy): Eukaryota > Metazoa > Chordata > Actinopteri > Characiformes > Lepidarchidae > Arnoldichthys > Arnoldichthys spilopterus. The sequence continues at coordinate 26,042,340 of JBBPDA010000145.1, forward strand.
TTGAAATGACACATTCTACATGATCACAAAAATGGTGGTGGTGCAAATGCAAATATTACATGTTGCTTTGAATGAATTAAATAATATATAAGGTGATGAGTGATTTAAAAAAAAAAAACTTGTATTTTTCTTGCATTTAAGGAACTTTTGTTGAGAAAGCAAAAATATATATTTCATTCATTCTGTTCTGAAAAGTTGATTAGTCAGTGGTGCCATACTGATATCAGAGGAACTTATGCCTTCATAATTTGATGTTTGCTTTGCTATACGAATATGAATAAAGTTGAAAAAAATTCTTTCCATGGCCAAGTGATGTTTTTGTGTCATTTTTAAAAGCGGAAACTACAATATAATGGAAACACCACATGAAATATCTATATTCGTTGGCCATTTTATCACAAACATCTACCAGGTAAACTCTGCACTTTTACAAATAACTATAGCCCATCTGTTGCTTCACAATTTATTATCCTTTTCCTGGCTCATCCTTCACTGGAAGGAGGCCAGTGAGAAGGGCCACCACTGACCAGATTTTGTTTGGGTGGTGGACCCTTCATAACACAACAGTGAAACCAAATATGGTTGTGGCATGTTGGCACCAGTATGAGTGTATCAAGTGTAGAATGGTTGTTGCTGTAGTGTACATGGACTAGTCACTTTATTATGTGGTAAGAGTGGTCCACCACCCAAATGATACCTTGCCAATGGCTGTAATATGGTCCTTGGTGGACAATGTAGAAATATTGGGGCCTGATCAGTTGTGCATCAACAGATTAACTATAGCTGTTATCTGTAATCTGTACTCAAAGTGCACCTAAATGATCAAAATACTGGATAAAATGGCCAATAAGTGTAAGTATTGGGCAGTGGTGGCCTAGTGGTTAGGACATTGCGCTGGGGACCTGATGGTTGCAGGTTCAAGTCCCGGCTCAGGCACTACTGAGGTTCCTTTGAGCAAGGTACCGTCCCACTACTCTGCTCCACGTCTTGGAAGTCGCTTTGGATAAAAGCGTCAGCCAAATGAATAAATGTAAATGTAAAGTATTTTAATGCATTTATTTTTGTAGTATTATTTTTGTACACCCTCAGTAGCTGCAAAAATGTGTTTATGGCCCATGTGTGACCACACACTCCTTCATCATACACCCCCACTTCCACAGTCTTTAGAGAGTAAGTTTAGCTTTCTCACTCTTTGTTGACTTCCAGATGGCAGTATAAACTGTATTGGATTATGTTTTATTTGTATCACAGTTTTCACAATAGACGTAATACACAATAGACACAAAACAGCTTCCCATGGACTTGGGCCCAGACACTAATGAGCAAGCCAAGGGCGAAAAAGTGGCAAGGAACAACTTCAAGAGATGGTGTGAGGAAGCAACCTTGACAAGAGCCAAGTTGAACCTTGCTGAAGACTTTAACTGGATTTTTGCATGAGGGTCTTTGTTGGATTTCTATACCAGAAAACAACTATGAACAAAGTTCTGTTTGTTCTATTGTCAGTCATTTCTTTGCCTGCTGCTACTGCATGTTAAAGGTAGCACCACAGTTCCTGGGTACACTGGCATGGCAGTTGATCAGCTACACCTACACTCGTTGGGAAGTTTCCCAGGTGTGCCTACTATATAACTGAATTGTGGGTTAATTACCGACCATCGTCCATCTGTTGTTGCAGAGTTTATCAGCCATCATCTGCAATGTCCATCAGTGGTGAGAGAGCACCATAAGCCAGTGAAGACCAGATTAGTTCAGTAAGGCAGTAAGATCAACACAATTCTGCCCCTTGTAGGTACACAGTTTGAGGTTATAGCTCATATTTTCTCATGCTTGATTTATCTTAATCATCTTCTAGCACTTTTTCATTGCTGGGAAGATAATTCTTAACAACAGCAATGTTTCTTTGCTACTGGTGCCGTGTTACAAACACTTTCTTGCCAGTGCCATTTGGTGTCAATGCTGTGTTGAAAATAGTCCAGCATCTAAATAATATCTGGTCAGTGGTGGTTCTACGATGGTCTCTTTCTGTTGATGGATAGGGTAGAGGGAGGCTGATTAACTGTGCAGCAATAGATGGGATCCTGTCAGGCTGCAATATTATCAGTGAGAGCAATTGCAATAAAGCTTGACTTGATTGGATATGACAAGCAAGCCATGGAGCCTTGCTGGATGTGGGATGGACTCTGTTAATAGCTCTTTTCCTCGCTTGGCTGCTAACTAGTGGATATTGTTGGTTCCATATATTTGGATCACAACGAATCACAATCAGACTCAGTTTAGTTGGATCAGTGTATGTTGTTGTCTGCATTCTGATTGTAGCGGTTGTTCTTGACCGTGATGGCCTCATACTAGACTGTGTTCTCGTAATAAAATATTAGGCAAGGTTTCTGGAGAAAACACTTGTTTGTAAAATAAGTGTTCATCTTCCACTGTCAGATGGAGTGCTAGAGTGTCTGTCTGTGAGCTGCAAATGCAAATAGTTATTTTAAGCTAATAAAGGCAAGGCTCTCAATTGTAGGCGGACGTATATCCCTAATGAGCATGCTGAGGACAACAGTGAGCAAAAACTAACTCTACATGGTGACTCTGACAACTCAAAAATGGATCCCATTCTTCTTTAAATGGCTCCAAATACAGTAATACTTTAAAGTTTCTAAACCCTTTAGAATTTCCTACATTTCTGCATAAGTATGACCACAGCGATCACATAAATATGATCACATTTTCCTAAAAGTACATAAAAAGAACCAAATTAAACAAATGAGAAAAAATATTATACTTGACCATTGTCTTTTAAGGAAAATGATCCATTATAACATCTACATGCAAAAGCATGTAAACCTCTAGTATTCGCAATTCATTTCAAGGTGAGATTAGATAGGTGTTAATGGGATGGGAATCAGGTGTGGGTGGGCACCCTGTTTTCTTAAAAATCATTACAATTTATTCAAAGGCTCACTTTCAAATCTTAATATTCATGAGTCCACCACAAGGAGAACACTTAACAACAGTGGTGTGCATTGCAGGGTTCCAAGTAGCAACATATAGCAACAGAACATTGCTAACATTTGCAGTTTTATAAAAATCAAATGGACGTGGCAGAAAGCTACTGGAAATTGTTTGTGGAGAGATAAGACCAAAATACAATTAACCCTAACCCTAAACCAAAATTTTTGAGTTTATACTGCATTCCATTATATAAACCTTATGTGAAATATGGCATTGGCAGTATCATGGTTTAGACCTGTTTTGCTACAACTGAACTTGTTCTGTATTGAGGAATGGGCTAAAATTCTGATGTGGTGGGACTACATTTAACAGAAATGCTTAGATGTAATTATTGCTGCTTATGGAGATCATCATATACTGAAAAGAAAGAATCACTTTCCTCAAGAAAATTGCATAATATTCTAACTGTGTTATCTTTACATATTTTTAAGGTTTCTGAAGACAGCAACTAATGTTAAAAGATGGTTATGTTAAAATTCTGTGTTTAAAAGTTATTTCATTGCCTTGCAGGTGATTGTTGCTTGTGCTTTTTGTCTGGATAATCCAGCACGGCAAACAAGATAGATAGATAGATAGATAGATAGATAGATAGATAGATAGATAGATAGATAGATAGATAGATAGATAGA
>JBBPDA010000145.1:26046074-26080805 GCA_037974385.1 Arnoldichthys spilopterus
GTGTGTGTGTGTGTGTGTGTGTGTGTGTGTGTGTGTGTGTGTGTGTGTGTGTGTGTGTGTGTGTGTGTGTCTGTGCATGCATGTATGTTTTTACTCCAACACTGGCAAGCGTTACAGTAGGTGCTGAGCAGGAAGGGAAGCGACAAGGTCTACTGAACTCTTTGTTGAATGCATGAACTCTGACTTTTAGCCACAAATGGCTGTGATCACATAGGAGGACATAAAATAAGACACATGAGAATGTCGTTTAAGTTCATGCTACAATTCATTTAACCCTACCGTACATCTTCTCACAATAAATATGCAATTTGCATGGATACTTACTACATTCATTTTACAGTAAAATGACCTAGAGCACACAAAGTAGGGTAGCTTACTGGGGCAGTGGTGGTGTTACAGTTAGGGAGTTGCCTTTGTTACCTGAAATGAAAGTGACTATTTGTCATTTTGAACACACTCAAGCACCAGAACGAAATGTGACCTCTGCATTTAACCCATCACACATGCACACTTGGGCAGCAACAGCCCCTGGGGTGCAGCAGTGCTGGCCAGGGTGAGACTTTAACAAGGTTCACAAGGGTAAGATCCTAACCACTAGATCACCACTGCCGGTTCGAATCCCAGATTGGTACAAGTACCACGAGGTACACATGAACAAGGTTACCAGCCCCAACACTGCTCCTCGGGCGCTGCTCATGTAAGCTGGGTTACATGCAGAGGTCCTATTTAATTGGAGTGCAATGTTTGCTGTGTTGTGGTGTATTCACAATGACAAATAAAAATCAATTATCACTCACTTAACAACAAGGTATGATTTTACACTTTGTAAATTAACAACAGCAACCTCTAACAGGCTACATCGTTCATTCTGTCATACTGTACGTATCTGGCAGATCATTAATATTGATTGATACTTTGAGAACTTACTGTATTTTTGTAAGTAACTGTATCATCTACTGTTCTGACGTCAGATAAATCTGAACTACCATGTTTTATGGTCAGTGTTTTACTAACTGTGCTGCAATGAATGTAATTAAACATGACTAATTGTGCTTGGTTTCAATGTGGCCTAGTGGTTAGAATGCTGCCTTTGAGACCTGAAGGTTGCAGGTTCTAGTTCTGGCCCGGACACTACTGAGGTACCCATGAGCAAGGTACCGTCCCGCTACACTGCTCCCCGGGCGCTATTGATAGCTGCCCACTGCTCCACGTGTGCACGTGTCATGGGTTAAATGCAGAGGTTGCATTTCGTTGTGGTGCTTGAGTGTGTTCACAATGACAAATGGTCACTTTCACTTCAAATAAGCTCAGAAAAGCATATTAAAAACATTTTGCGAGGCAATTTATCATGGTAACAATAAGTAGCACCATATTGTTCAGCCCTGTGTGAACAATTCTCACCACAAAAAGAACAGAAAAGCAGTTTTAATGAAGGTTTGGAAAAAGTAAAGTGCCAATTTTGTATGTAGGGAAAACCTAGTCCTTGTACCAAGGAAGTCACTTGGACATTTGATGCATGTGTTATTCGTAAAAGTGCGGTTTTACTTTTACATGACATTTGAACATGGTATTTTTAAAATAATTTCTAATTATTATAATATTTGAAAGTAATCATGGAATGAAAATGTTTGGAGGTCTGTGAAGAAAGTGAGATGAACTTAAGATGGGCTTATTTTTCCTCTGTCCTCCTTCCCAGACTGCCCTCCTAACTGTAGTGAAGAGAGACTCCTTTGCAGCAAGCGAGAGGGAGATCTTTCAGGGGCTCTGCCGCTGGTGCAGACACAACGGTGAGGGTCCGGCCACCCGCGAAGTGATGTCGGCCGTACGGCTGCCCCTGATGAGCCTGTCCGAGATGTTGAACGTGGTACGCCCGTCGGGCCTCCTCACCCCCGATGACCTGCTGGATGCCATTCAGACCCGCTCAGAGAGCAGAGACATGGACCTGAACTACCGCGGCATGCTCAGTTAGTTTGCACTGCCATGTGTCTTTGTATTCTAGCACTTTTGTCAGCTAACTGCTCAGGGAGTAACTAAAAAGTTATGTGAACTTTGTAAGAGAAAAATGACATGTCTTGTGTTCTCTTGCAGTTTTTTAATAGGCTTTTGAAAAACGGTGTAATGTAGAACAGCAGAAAGTACAAGCAGCTGATAAATCACTAAAATAATTGATTAGGTATGGATTACCTCTTATACAGTTTTTATTTTCCATTTAATTGATAAGTTAGTAAGTAAAATGTATTTATAGAGCACATATGCACACAGTTTACACTGACAAGTGATGTACATAGTGCAATTAAAACATAAGAAAAAAAAATCTAATAATAATAATTAATTAGCTTATATCAGCTGCTGGAGCAGCAACAACAAAGGCTCTATCACCTTTCTGTCTCAGACAGAAGTGGGGTATGTGTAAGAAACCCTTAATCCATGATCTATGAGACCTGGAGGCTGCTTGGGGGATATGTAAGACCACTAACAAGACCTTAAATGGACCCGCAACCAATGCAGAGAGGCTAAAATTGAGGTAATATGGTCACTTTTTTCAGTACCAGACAACAGTGGTGGCCTAGTGGTTAGGATGCTGCCTTTAGGACCTGAAGGTCGCAGGTTCGAGTCCCGGCACAGGCACCAGTCCCGGGTGCTCTTGGTAGCTGCCCGCTGCTCCACGTGTGCACGTGTGATGGGTTAAATACAGAGGCCACATTTCGTTGTGGTGTTTGAGTGTGTTCACAATGACAAAGTCACTTGACTTCAGTCTTGCAGCTGCGTTCTGGACCATTTGGAACCATAAAATTTGGGATTCAGGCAGAACTGCAGTAAACTAGCCGTGATGTCATAAAGGCATGAATTACTTTTTCCAGGTCGTTATGTGAAAAGGAGAGTTTAAGCTTTCTCAATTCTTGAAAACTGTTCTTGACAACAGAAGACATAACAGTAGGTACCATTTTTTCATTGCTGTATGTACAATAAAAAATATGGCACTGTTAAAAAAAGCTCACCCATCCCTAGAATTAAGTGATTTAAGCATCTAAAATAAAGCTGAAGCCAGTATCTGGATACCTGGTTCCATAAGAGCCAGTGTTGAGCACCAGTTGGCCTGCCAGCACATCAGCCTTTTGCTCATTAGCATGCATTATAAGTAGCATCATAATAGCTGCCTCAAGCATATTACACGCTAGCAGTACAACCCTAAAAACCTGTCATGAACCCAGCTCGCAGCAGACATTGTTCAGCACAAACATGATTTGACTCCGTACAAAGTAGCCTGAATTAATGATTAAATTCTTTGTTATTCTAAGTATTTTAAGGTCATGTGAAAATATTGAATGTAAGGACACTGATACTATATGACTTTTTATTGCAGAAGAATAACCATAGATGGTAAAACACACAATAAAAAGTGCTGAATAATTTTCCATGCATTTTAAGCACTTTTTTGTCCCTTCGGCACAAGACGGTGTTCATTTATCAATATAAAGAGTACAGTGTACTGAAGGTTTGTAAGACCGAAGCAGCACTGAGCTTTCAATACCCTGATCAGCGTGAGGAATTTTCTTTAAGTTTATAGTGGTTTTCTTATTTATGTATAGTCCCAGAAGAGAACATAGCCACTATGAAACATGGAGCAGTGGTGGTGAAAGGGGAGCTGAAGTCTGCTCTGCTGGATGGAGATACTCAGAACTACGACCTAGACCACGGTTTCTCCAGACACCCCATAGAGGAGGAGGGCCGGGCTGCGGGGATCCAGATACGTCTGGGTCAGCCATCCATCATCAACCACATACGCATGCTACTCTGGGATAAAGACAGCAGGTAAAACATCCTTAATGTCAGAGTATGATATTGGCCAAGCTTCTTTGCTAGTGTGTAGCTCTGTGGTAAAAAATAGCAGGTTAAAATCCTTCTGGTCAGAACATCTTGCAAGAGGAGCTTCATCCCCAACCCTGTGTGACTGCTGAACATTTAATATAGAGAACCATCACAGAGGTTGGAGATACACTACAGTTGTTTATACATGTGCTTAGATACTTATTCCAGATGGTGCAACTTTAATGAGAAGGTATTACACTGAAGCATTGAAACTAAAAGCAATGCACATACTTGGACAAGTCAGCTATTGTCAATGTTTTTTTTTTTTTGTAAGCAGCTATGTCATAATATGCTTTTCTGAATGCATCATGAGTATTGTCATGACTTGTAGAACATTGAAGAACTGCATGCATTGTAAAAGCAGCTTTAAACCATTTCCAGGAGCCTATAAAACATATATAGTAATCTGCATGTCAGTCATTTTTTTTCATTTTTGTAATTTTTACATTTATTTTCATCAGTTGCTTTTTTCTTTTTGTTTTTTTTGTTCAAACATTGGATTAAAAATGATTTATACTTCATATTATACTTAGTTTTTATGTTTGGCATGTGCATGTTTCTGGTACAACCTACTCTAAGACACACAAAATCGCATCATTCATGATCACTTATTTTAAAAAATGTTTACTGTCAATGTATATTTTTTCCCATATTCCCTAATCCATATCCCCCATTCCATTTTCCTTAAGAATAAATTTTCGTTTTTCATGAATCATATTCACTCACTCATGTTTAGCAGGTGCACAAATTCTCACAAGGGGGCGTAATTAGAACTCAAATTAGCTTTTGGTGCTTTATAAGAAGTGTGCCCTAATTTGATTGGCTGACCCTCAGCATTAAGTTATTGTTCATCCCACCACATTATCTATAAACTTTCTTAGGAAATCTCTTTACTTTCTTTTAGATCCTACTCCTACTACATAGAGGTCTCTATGGATGAACTGGACTGGGTGCGTGTGGTGGATCATTCCAAGTTCCTGTGTCGCTCTTGGCAGAATCTGTATTTCCAAGCACGTGTTTGCAGGTTGATCTCATTTGACACTATCCATCTTATACACCAGTCTGCCATAACATTATGACCACCTGCCTAATATTGTGAAGCTCCCCCTCATGCTACCAAAACAACTGACTGTGGTGCACTGTGTGTTCTGACACATGAACATTTTATGCTAAAGGAGCTCCCCAATGGAATCGGACCAGGTAGGCTAACCTTCTTGGGTGCCAATGACCCTGTTATTCTTGTCGTTCTATGAATCACTTTTGGTAGGTACTACATACTGCATACCTGGAACACTCCACAAGACCTGCTGTTTTGAAGATGCTCTGACACAGTCATCTAGCCGTCACAATAAGGGCCTTGTCAAAGTGGCTTAGATCCTTCTGCTTACCCATTTTCCCTGCCTCCAGCACATCATCTTCAAGGATTGACTGTTCACTTGCTGCCTAATATAGAACACTCCCTGGCAGGTGCCAATGAAATGAAATTCACACAAGACCTGTCAGTGGTCATAATGTTATGTCTAATTGGTGTATAGTACCTCTTGAACCTAAAGATTAGCTTTCTTGGTGTGTAGGGTCTAGATATTGTAATTGATTGTGTCTGTGTTTTGTGCAACGCAGGTTTATCCGTGTTGTTGGGACACACAACACCGTTAATAAGGTCTTTCATTTAGTGGCTCTGGAGTGCATGTACACACAGCGTCTTTTCGTCCTGGAGAATGGTCTCCTGGGTAACGTGATTTTTTGTTGTTTCAAAACAAAGGTTTTATTTATAAATCTGAAAAAATCTGATGAGCACAATTTGCCAGAATGTCAAATAACATATTTGCTTCTTTAGTTTGTATGCACTTTCACTTTACATTTATATAGATTATGTAGTAGCTGTGAGGCTCATTCAGCAAACAATACCAAAAAATGTAAGAAAGTACAGACAAAATTCTACTAAATGTTTTAGCTACGCAGTCTAATGTCTATTTTTATAGATAACAATATGTCAAACACTGTTAGATACTGGGTGATTTGAGCGTATTTGAGATTATTTTACAACTATGTAGTATGCGAAATTTAGGTGATGTTGCCCTGCATCTTACATTAAGCTAGCTCGAGCTTCCCTGATTATCCTCTATATTGCATTGTGCTTTCTATTAAAATGGACAGATGTATATTGTATAGTTAAAAACAGTTATAGCAACCACAATAGCCTGATCTTTACTTGTGAGTCTCATTAACTTAATGGCTCTAGTGCAATAGTAAAGTAGCAAACTCTGAATGCCAAACATGTTTTGGCTGACAACATATAGGGTTAGGAGAAATGTAGATATTATTTTCCACAAACCATATGTATAATTAGATATATACTCTACTAAATTGTTAGAAAATGTCAGTAATAAACAGAAATTCACTTTACATTGTCTCCTTCCCCCAGTTCCCAGCGAGAATGTTGCGACAGTGCAGGCTTGTGCAAGTGTAGTGGAAGGAGTGAGCCGCTGTCGAAATGCCCTGCTGAATGGGGACACAAGCCACTACGACTGGGACTCGGGCTACACCTGCCATCAGCTGGGCTCCGGGGCCATCGTCATCCAGCTCGCTCAGCCTTACATGCTCAGTTCCATGCGGTATGATTACTTTGTTGTATGTAGAGGTGAAGTCGGTTAATAGAGTGTAAAGTTAATTTGCTTGGTGTATAAAGCTGGCACTGTTTCTATACGGTTTCTATCAGTAACCGCAGCAGAAATAATTGTCAAGTCAAGTTTATTTGTATAGCGTTTACAGTGAGAGAATGAGTGGAAAGCTATTGCTGAAGACGTGTGTGTATTTCTCTCTGCATTTAGGCTGTTGCTGTGGGACTGCGATGAACGAAGTTATAGTTACTATGTGGAGCTGTCCGCTAACCAGCAGCAGTGGGTCAGAGTGGTGGATCGTACTAGAGTAGCCTGCAGGTGGGGTGCCATGTCTAACATTCTTATTCATTTCTTTATATGGCTGCAATGATCACTGTAACATAACGGGAGTTGTTTGAGTATGCCCCCATCAGCTGCCCACTGCTCTCACATGGATGGGTCCAATGCAGAAGTCACGTTTAATTGTGGTGCACAGTGTGCTGTGGTGTGTTCACAGTGATCAATAATCACTCAAGCTTGGTGTGCTATATTCATCTTCTATATTCCACTACCATGAAAATAGTTGTTCTTTGTCATATTTGTGTATTATGTGTATTCTGTAAAATTATTCTGCCCAGACCACCAACAAAACACAACAAACCGATTGTGTTGAAGATCTGTTTCTTGTGCTAGTTCTCTGCTGTGATGACCACTGCTTCTGCCTCTCTTATCTGTGCAGGTCATGGCAAACCTTGCAGTTTGAAAGGCAGTCCGCTTCCTTCATTCGCATTGTGGGGACACACAACACAGCCAATGAGGTCAGAGCCACTCAGAGAACCACTTATAAATGAACTTACAATATGCTTTGTGTCATTATACAGGTTTGCCATTATTTACCAAGTGGTCACTTACTCATGCTATATAGCTGCTTGTATACAATTACTATTAACGTAGAGATGATATTTGGGTAATGGCCCATTCTTATGATAGCAGTGACCCAGTTTGAGACAGGCATACTTTGTTGGTATAGATTTAAAGGCTACAGTTAGAGACTGACTGTATAGAAATTGTGCATAGGATCAGACTGGCAACGATTAAGTTGTACACCATATACTTTTGCGACGTTTTAAATAGCCCTGGTCATATTACATGTTAAGTTAAAATATGCACACGTTCTCTGCTGGGAAACGAACTTAAATATGATGCGAACAAAAACAAAATACTATGCGAGATGTAAAATGTGTCAACACTTTTGCACGGGGCACATGTTATTCTTTATTTATATTAATTTCAGCAAATATTAGCATAAGTGTGTGTAATTTTAAAACACACAGACACCAAAGTGCTGTACAAAGCAATAAACACAAACTAAAAACTTAAAACAGAATAAAATCCTGTACTCCTTCTGCTACTACTGCTATGACTACTACTCCTACTGCTATTACTACTACTCCGACTGCTACTACTGTCCTGTATATGAGTAGGCCCAACAAATGAATAAGCCTAAAGGATTCTAGCAGTAAAATCATTGGCCAGGGGCTTGGAAGGACGGCCAACATGAATCTTAAAATCACCCAGCATCATAACCTTACCTAGTGCTATACATCACAGACACCAGGAAATTAGAGGACTCTTGGATAAAAACATTAGCTTTAGCCTTAGGAGGTCTGTATACAGTAGCACAGAGGAAAGGTTCAGTAAGTTCAACCTATAGCACTTGAAGATGGTGTATTTTACAGTATGTAGCAAACTACATTTACAATTCTTTCTAAAACTACTGCCAGTCCCCCACCTCACCCAGAGAGTCTGGGTGTACTAAAATGTGCAGTCTTTAGGCGAGAGTTCCATGAGAAGGCTTTGTTCCCCAACTGATAACCAGGTTTTAGGGAAAAACTTTCTTTGTGGAGGCCACAACGAAATCTCTGGTGCTGCAGGAAAGATTACACAAAAAAGGTTGTGCGTAGTGATAGATGGGCTGTAATCAGTGGTGTACCATGTACCTTCTTTAACACTGCTGAATAGTTGGATCTTGTGTGGTTTGACTGCAGGGCCATTGTTGGGAACCACCAACAGAAATGCAAATGGTTGCCTAATTCGTTTCCTCGTTAATTCATTTGTCGTTTCTTCTTTCCCTAGGTGTTCCACTGTGTGCACTTTGAGTGCCCAGTCCAGCGGGACAGGGAGGTTAATGAAGGAAGTCCTGGTCCAGACCAGGCCAACCCAGACCACAGTTCCCAGCATGCTCAGCTTTCCCGCCCCCAGGGGCTCCCCCTGAGACATTCTACTTCTTTGCACTCATAGAAATGTGATTCTCACAGGCTATTTGCTCAGATATGCACACAACAAAGCACCTGCGGCACTTATGTGATAGGTTTGTGTCCTAGCAACTTATATGCTGCTAATAATATATATTTATAATAAACAAAATACGGTGTTGAGAATGGCTACTCAAATACTATATGTAAAATATACTTCGTTTATTATATTCCATCAATTGCATAATTGTCAGAGATGATTGGTTTCACCAGAATCCAGTCTTTCACAGAATAATTTGCTAATGTAAGATCTTCTGAAAGGAGGCATAGCCTTCCTTATGTTCGAAACAAAACACTGAGCACATGAAGGATTCTGTCTTGCCAAAGAAATATTTGGCTCCCGGTTTAGGACATTACAGTATCTGTTGTCAGAAAAGTAAGGTTATTGTTGTAAACTAAAATAATAAAGAAAAAATATTTTTCATAAACTGTAATAAAAATCTGATTGTAGATTTGAACATTTTAGTTGTTATCAATAATGATATATGGAAATAGTATAAAATGCTGAGAAATCTGAGAAGCATTAGGGCAGCTGCAGTGTAATGGTTAGGGAGTTGCCCCTGTGACCTGAAGGTCACCTCAGTGGTACTCGTGAGTGCCACTGAGGTACCATGAGGTATAAGATAGGTTCCCCCAAGCACAGCTTCCTGGGCACTGCCCACTGTTTCTGCACGGAGGTCACGTTCCGGTGTTGTGTGCTGTGGTGTATTCACAAAGACAATCACTCACTCACTTAAGCACTGGGCCTTAATACTAACTAACTCCATTTCACTGCTGGTGTTTTCTGGTTGTGATTAGGAGAAAAAAAGACTCCCATACATGCTCTATAACTAGACCTCATCCATGCACTGTTGCATTCTAATATAGTAGTCTAATATAGTAATATAAGAGCTTTAGTGAGCTCAGGTTTTCATTGGAGGATGGATTCTAGATCACAAATGCAATCACTTCTGAAGAACAGTTCAATGGCTTCCCAGCCCAGTGCAAGACCCCTTTCATACATTCCCTGTCCCCAACCCCTGATCCCCACTAGCTTTCACTGCAGCTGTCGCAAGACACAGCCCTGTTCTATGACATTATACATAACTTATGTAACTTAAGTGGCTGACCAATGTATTCATTTTTATTGTATTGTATTCAGTCTTTTTTTTTTTTTTTTTAGCAGGTCCTCCTTTTTAGATTAGGCCCAAGCTGATTTAACCAAGTAAGAAAATCACAAATTATGAATTAGTGATAAGTGAACACCTTGGTGTGGCCTCCAGTTTGAAAATCATTGCATCCTTCAGCATTTTGCATGATCTTAAACTTTTGTGGCTGCTCCAGAGCATCTCGTGTTATGGGTAAATACAAGCAGTGTGTGCATCGTTGAACCTGTCAGCAATAAATTCACTTTAAATAGCTGAATCTAGCAGTTAGAAAGTGTGCTTGGGTGCTTTTGTACCATTTTCCCAGGCATAGACTAAGCTCAGAATTACTTTAAAACCAAGATTGCAAATGGTGACTCGCCATTCAGAATGTTTTTAGTGTATGAACAGATGTTATCTGGGTCTGGGAAAACCAGTCCATAGCGGACACACGGTGGTGCTTGAAAGTTTGTAAAACCTAAAACACCATCTGATTTTCAAATGAGTGCTAAAAGTACAAGAAGAATACCCAGTTAAATTACATACAAAATAATATAAATACCTATCGAAAATAAATACATGACCTAGTAGTAGCAGCAGTAGTAGTAGTAGTAGTAGTAGCAGTAGTAGTAGCAGTAGTAGCGAAAGGAGTAGCAGTAGGAGTAGTAGTAGTAGTTGCAGTAGGAGTAGTAGCAGTAGTAGTTGCAGTTGCAGTAGCAATAGTTGCAGTAGTAGTTGTTGCAGTAGTAGCAGAAGGAGTAGCAGTAGTAGTCGTAGCAATAGGAGTAGTAGCAGTAGGAGTAGTAGTTGTAGTAGTAGCAGTAGGAGTAGTAGTCATAGCAGTAGTAGCAGAAGGAGTAGCAGTAGTAGCAGAAGATGTAGCAGTAGGTGAAGTAGTCGTAGCAGTAGCAGCAGAAGGATTAGCAGTAGTAGTTGCACTAGGAGTAGCAGTAGTAGTAGGAGTAGCAGCAGTAGTAGTAGCAGTGGGAGTAGTAGTAGTAGCAGTAGGAGTAGTAGTCATAGCAGTAGTAGCAGAAGGAGTAGCAGTAGTAGTAGTAGTCGTAGCAGTAGTTGCAGTTGTAGTAGCAGTAGTAGTAGTACAACCTATTTTTATGCAACATAAAACCATGCAGTTCTCCACATTTCTGCAAGTGTGATCGTTTAGTTTAGTGGATAAGACTAATATTGTGTGTGCAAGAACTGCATGCCATATGTTTCTTATTTGTAAATTGGTTAGAATGATTAACATTTCATAGACTGGCTTGTGAACGTCCTATAGGTTGCAACATAAAACACAAAGTTTTAGATGCCCTTGCGGTCAACAGACAGCCCCGGATGTTCCAGCAACGTCCTACGGTCTCCAAAAAGTACAACAAAAAGAATACGAGAAAAACGTCCATTGACTTACTATCCTAGTCGTCCTCTGTGGTAAAGTTGGGGTGGAGCCTACGCAAAGCCGTGCGTGTGGGTTTCCGTAGTGTAGTGGTTATCACGTTCGCCTAACACGCGAAAGGTCCTCGGTTCGAAACCGGGCGGAAACACGTGTTTTTATGGCTATTGCTAATTTACAGATGAACGGTAGCGAAGTAGTACAGTGGGTACTAAGACATAAAAAGTAAGAAAAAACGAAGTTAAATAATACAGTTAAAAAAAGGATATTGAATATAATTGCTCTTTAGTCAAAATACTCTATACTACATAAACATTTACACAATATACTATATTAACCGTACAGGCAGACAGACAGGCAGGCAGGCAGGCAGGCAGACAGACAGATAGACAAACATTTACACAATATACTATATTAATTAGACAGATAGATAGACAGACCGATTAGACAGATAGATCGACAGACAGACATACAAAAAGATAGACAGATAGACAGGCAGACCGCGAGATAGACAAACAGGCAGACACATTCAGATAGATAAATTTTTAATGTCATTGTCACTTTTACAAAGGAATAACGAAAATGAAGATGCAGTCGACTCCGTGTGAGGCATAATAATAAAAATAAATAAATAAGTAAAACTATATCTAAATACAGTGTAAACAGCTATATGACCACTAGTGTGCTTTAAGTAAGTTTTGCACCTAATAAAGGTGCACATGTGGGGAGTATATTGCACATAACCGATTTATTAAAAATGTACACTAAATATAGTGTACAGAGTATCATAGAACCTAATAAAAGGTAACAGCTGGATTTGCGAGTGAGCTTCAGGAGGGTGATTTGTAGAGCCTGGTGGCTCTAGGGAGGAAGGATTTTCTGTGGCGATCAGTGGAGCACATCGAGCTAGTCAGTCTACAGCTAAAAGTGCTCCTCTGTCCAACGACTGTGAAGGGGGTGATCAGTATTAACATTAACAGTTAACATTTACCATAGAGACACCAACCATTAACATGTAGTGTCCTCCCCCCTTAGTTACAGTTGAGGCGGGGTACGGTTACAGTCAGTGTGGGTTTCCGTAGTGTAGTGGTTATCACGTTCGCCTAACACGCGAAAGGTCCCCGGTTCGAGACCGGGCGGAAACATATATTTATTTATTTCCTTCATGAATAATTATTATATTTTGTTTTACAAAAGTACGGTACGTAAAATAACCACCCGGTAAAAGTGTATATTTATAAATATTATTTCGTTTTCCATTACTCTGTTAGACTGAAGTTACACTGACAGCTGTGTGAGGGACAGGACGCAGCGCTAAAAGTCGAGGGATTATTTCAAAACTGTAACTTCTTTATAGTTGGATACGTGTCCTCTTATGATTTTTGGGACATGCTCAACTTACATTAAAAAATCTTGCTCCGAGAACTCGGAAAAATAAAAAGAGAAAAAAATACACAGCGTCCACACGATGGCGCACGATGACAAGAAATCGTAAGTCTAAATATTGACTGTGAATGAATGTGATACTGATTTGATTAAAACACACAACCCAGGCTCAGTATCACCTATTAAAGAAGTAATTTAGACATTACGCCATAACATGATGATCCCGTGGTGGTGAAATGAGAACCAGACCGAGTAGATGAAGTAAAACTTGACAGAAGTACCACCACTCTGACTGTGTGAGCCAATTTTAAGGGGCTCCGACTACACAACTGCAGTTACACAACAGCAGTTTCACAACGCAGGGTCATAGGGTCAATGCAGAGTTGGTAGTGGTTGTAAAATAGTGATAGATGCTATTAACATAGTGAGTTTTACTCGTTGAGAGATTTGTTTAGACACATCAGACAGGTTGTTTTCTTCCTTTTGTAATTGTTTCAGTGGTTCCAGGAGGGTGTTTCATAAAGCAGGATTTCCCACTATACCTAGATAACTTAAGCCTAAAGTCAAGCTCGTCCAATGGGAAAAGAGCTAAAGGCTGTTCCTATTGGACAATCTTCAAGATTGGGTTAAAGTTATTTGGCTAAATGAGAAATCCTGCCTTGTGAAACAGCCCTCTGTAAAACATGACCAGTTTAAGCCTGTTTTTCCCCTGCCTACCTACACTATAAGCAAACACGCAAAAAGCCTGCATATTATAAAACCCCTCTGTCAACTGTGAGACAAAGTTCAAGGATAATCGGACGATATTTTGTGCTGATAAATATTTCATGATGTTAATAATAGGCCTACTCTTGTACAGTTTGTGGGTGTTTGCATAGCCTGCTAGCTTACAAAGTCCCCATTTTATAAGCCCATTATGTAATATAATGTTAGCATAACACAGGTTATACAACAACAGTATAGCATAATTCAGGTGAACTCATTCATGTTAAAGATGCCCATTTATTGGAAATACATTAGCATTAACCTAAAGCGGAACAGTTTAAGCATGTTTTAGGTAAGGACCTCGCTAACCAAACACATACCTCATGTTTTCAGTGACTGGAAGAAAACTGTAAACTGAAAAAGTGCTTCTGACACTAGCATTGTTTTATTTCGGTGTTGTATCACAGGTTAATCAGAAACTCACTTAAAACTACTGAAACGTTAATTAGCCTAACAGTGGCTAAGACACGCCTAGAATGCCGCCACCGGCAGAAAGGCTGTGATCACGCTTGGCGTGGAGACCACGCCCACTATACGAAAATGCCTCTAGATAAGGAAACCTCAATATCACGACGTATATGATGCTTAATAAAAATGTTTTTAAGGCAATTCCTCAATTTAAATTAATAATAAGACTTAAATGTGATAAAATACACCTCGGCTATTCTACTGCAGCTGCTGCACGCAGTTCCACATGCAGTTTATACTGAAAACATCTAAAACAGCGATTATAATGTAGTAAAACCTTCTTTACAAAACTTTTACTTGGGGAATGAGAATAGCTCTTATTAATCATATTGAAAAATATATATACCCCATTAATACAGTACAGTGCGATTAGGAGGGGGTGGGGTGAGTCTGCTGTATATGTGGGTTTCCGTAGTGTAGTGGTTATCACGTTCGCCTAACACGCGAAAGGTCCTCGGTTCGAAACCGGGCGGAAACACGTGGTTTTCTCGTTTTATATACTGTAAAATAATAGTTTAAACAAGCGCATCCAAGCAGTACGTGTAGCTGTAATGTTGTCTTCCAGTTTGAGTTGCTAAATTATTTTCTTATTATTGTACCTGAAAGTCTCATTGAGATTAAAATCTTTTTTATGAAGGTGACTGTTTGTCATTGGGAACACACTCAGGCACCACAATGAAACTTTTACAAGACCTGGCCAAGATAGCAACCCTACAAACTCATACAGATATACAATACAGTATAAAATTGTACATATACATTTATTTAAAATACGTTGTTAAATGCGCGTTAAAGAGACTGAAGTACCCTGCTGCCTTCTCTAAAGCTTTCACGGTTTGGTCTCAGTTTTATGCAGCATATGTATTTAATATTTTGCAAAATACACTTGCAAGCCATTGGTTTTTATTAGATTTTACCTTTTGTGTGCACCATTAAAATTCTGCATTCCTAAACTACATATTCTTGTATTTTTTAAAAGAATTTCAGTACCAAATTCAAGTTTTAATGTTATAAAATTAATGAAAATTGAACCCTACCCACCCCTGATTTAGACTAAATTACCTGAAGTCACTCTATCTGTTTTCAGTGTCACCAAACCTTATGAAATTTCTTTTCCCAGGTCTCTCTGTCCCGCACCGACTGCTTCCCTTACTTCCATCACACTCTTCCTCTCTCTCCTTTGTATTTGCCAGAAGGAGAATTCTCTTTGATCTCCCATCTCTCCTCCTCCTCCTCCTTCTCGCCTCTCTATATTCCTTCTTTACTAACTTTTAATTAGACTCAAGCTGTAGGAGCAGAGGACCCATCGCCTCCAGTCGACTCCAGGTAGGCAGGCATAAACATGGCCAGCAGCTACATGTCATGTCCCCTGCATGCTAGCTCCCCTTTTCTAATGCTCTGAAACAACATCCCACTGCTAATTGTGCCAAGTGTAGCCTCCGTGACAACTTTACTTTCTGGCCATCAACAATGGTAGTTCTTTGATCAGAGATTAGCTTCATTCACATACATGTCCAGAAGTATCAAGACGCCTCTTCTGATCAGTGAATTCAGCTCTATTGGTACACCAGTACAGGTGTTCAATTGCATACATGAATGTAAAAGTATTGTCAGTAGAAAGGGATACTCTAGAGCAACCAGACATAGCCCTAAGGAAATCAGTTCTTGAGCTTTTATTGACCTGATATCTTCCTACTCTTGTCTTTTTTTTCCACCAAAATAACAGAATCTTTTTAAAATGTACTGTTGGCTACTGTACTCAGCTTTGTATTTGATCAGTCTTGCATCTTGCAGTTGCCATACAGAGACAATAAATGTTGCCCATAGGGAATTTCTTGGCTATAATATGATCACTAAATCACTTGATGAGTTGAATTAAGAGTTAAAGTGGAGTAGGGAAAACATCAAACTGTGCAGCATTACCTTCATGAACAGAGTTAGGTACCCTACAAACAATAGGCCTGTTTAAGTAGGGCTGTACTTGCATGTACTTAACATGTACTTGAACAAACTGGATCACACGCAATTCTGTTAAGCATCTCAAACATGTTGGACCACCTTTCAGATGTAATGTCACTGCTTTGCTGATAAGGATCCAGCACCCAAATAATACCTGCTCACTGGGGGTCCTGTAAGGGCCCTATCCATTGACAAATTGGGTGCAATGTGCTTACAGCTGATGCAGAGAAATGGCAGATGGACAACAGTGTGTAATCATGAACTGCAAAGTGCATATATGTGGTGAGTGGAGCTAATAAAATGGATAATACATGTAGATACAAGATAGAATAACTTAAGAAAGTGGCTTTCCAGAGTATTCTGATATTAGGGCTCTAGTCAAGCTAAACAAAGAGTATCAGAAACCTTTAGGTCCCAATGGAATAATCAAAAGTCTGGAAGATGATTTACTCATAGATACTTGCTTTAGCTGTATGCTCATCAGTTAATCAGGGGTGGATGAGAACAATTCAGAAAAGTAACCTATAGGAGGAGGCTTGCAGTAGTGTAGAAAGTGTGTATGTGATCCTTATGACGTACAAAGTAAAGTGCAAATTGCAACAGATAGTCCTGGTAAAAGTCAAACAAGATCATTTGATACAAGCCTAGCACATGTAAGATAAGAACCTAAAAACCTGTATTTGCTTTCTTTCACTTGCCAAGCACTAAGTCAGTCAAAGCAGGGGATCTGTGAAGTAGTTTACATCATATTTTTTGCTTCATAGGTGGGTACATAATAAGGATCAAATTTCAGTTTAAGCTTTTATTGAATATTTATTCCCTTTTACAGATGCTGCTTCCTTTGATACATATTTCTTTGCTGTATGTGAATAGGAGATAATTGTTAGAGAAGTGGGTCTGTGACCAGTGGGATGTTGGTTTGACTCCCAGAACCAGCCAGGAGGCTGAAGAGCCCTTGAACAAGGGACCCAACCCCAGAATTGCTCCCCAGGCACTATGACATTGGCTGCCCACTGCTTCAGGTGTGTGTGCTCACTACCTCTGATGGGTAAGATGCAGATATTACATTTCTTAACATATTGTACTTGTGAGTGTGTAACAAATAAGTGTAAAAAAAATCACAATACAGCAAGAAATAATGGTTTATTTATCAAGTGCAGATTGTATGGGTGCCAAGACTCCATGTAAATAATAAAAAATACGCAATATAAAAATGATATATATAAAAAAGCCTAATAAGTGTTATATACAGTATCTGTATAAATGTTGAAGATGTGCACCATTATAATGCATTATAAAAGGTGTACAGTTGAACAGATGAGCACTTGATATTGCAATGCATGTTTAACCGATCACAGAAATGCAACTGTGTGAAGGCTCTTTATCTTGGATTATTACTTATTTAGAGAAAGAACCCTGTCAGTCTTCTGGGATCTCGCTATTAGTCTCTGTAACTTGTCTTCACTTTTCTTTTTGTATTTGTTACATCATTTCAAAATGCCAGCTTTCTGTATCATCATGTAAGGATTTCAAGGTGAACTGATCAACAAAAATGGGCCAAAATGGCTACACAGGGTCCAAAACTATTGTAAACGTGAGTGCTTATTTGTCATTTTGAACACACCACAGCACAGCACACAGTGCACCACATTTAAATGTAACCTCTGCGTTTAACCCATCCGTGTAGGAGCTGTGGGTAGCACCCGGGGAGCAGTGCTTGAGGACGGTACCCGTCTCGGATTTGAATCAGCAATTTTCGGTAGCAATTCTATTACATCAACATGTTTGAAGTAGAATGGTTACTGCCAGTTCTGTCATGTTAGTTAACCAACGCTAATGCTAGCTAGCATTATTTGTGACTGGGGGAGCAAGAGGACCATCTTATACCATCTTAGGAGAGATAAGCCATTATTGTTGTTGTTTTTGCTGCAGATTGCTGGTTTTGATCATCTGATCCCCCAATGATGGGGCCAATGTTCAGACAGTTGTACCACTCAGGAGCGCCAACCTCTGAGGACTTTAATACCACTAAAAAAAGCAACTTCACCGAAAGTTATTACACAAGATGTTTATAGATATGCTGATTGATGTCTGAGACATTTTATAATATTTTTGAGATAAAGTTCTGATCTAAAATATTTTTAAAAGATCGGTTTATGGTGGATAGTGTTGT
Organism: Arnoldichthys spilopterus; assembly: GCA_037974385.1. Classification (NCBI taxonomy): domain Eukaryota; kingdom Metazoa; phylum Chordata; class Actinopteri; order Characiformes; family Lepidarchidae; genus Arnoldichthys; species Arnoldichthys spilopterus. The sequence goes on from JBBPDA010000145.1 coordinate 26,064,125, forward strand.
AAGGCAAACTAGTACCTAAAGAAAACGTTTTTTTTATTCATATGTATATGTATTTAATATATCTATATTGTAGATATTACAACTCCTGGTTCCTATCAGCATCACTGAAGGACTCTAAATGACCACTCTAATACATCTCAATGATTGCAATACAGAAATGCTGAAAAGTCAATGAATTAAGAACATTTTCCTTCTCCTGTAAGGTTACGATTTTAGGAATACAAGATGTTCTTATAATAGCAATGTTATGCTTGAAGTGCAGATAATACACAGAGGTGACCCAGATGGACATGAAGGGTGTGATCACCAATTGCGATGTTTTTTGATCCTGACACTTGAACTTGACCACCTGCTGAATGGTACCCAAAATGTGTCATAGCCCTTAGTCATCTTACCTTCAGTTAGTCCAGTCCAGTCCAGTGATGGACACAGGACAGTTGACAAGATCTTACTAAAAAAAGTTTGCTTTTAGAAGAAAGCTCTAAATATCTCTAAATATCCTTCTGGTTTTGAAGTATCTACATAGGCTTTGGGATCCATGGTAACCCCAACACCAGTGATTGTCCAATTTAATCCTTGGAGACACTTTGGAGATCCTTGGAGTCAGAATACACTCACATTATTCATTATACTCCATCACTTAACTATCTAATAGTGGAGGTAAGGATTTTCATGTATGAAGCTACTTTTACCGCCATTGCCAGATTTATGGAGGTCAACACCTCTGTGTCTTGTAAAGTTCAGGTTTTTCTGATCATGATTAACCAAGGGGAAAGTATGGATGACCACCTCAAGGTTCCCGAAGGTCTGAACTTTTGAAATTTGAAAATATAAATTAGATGCAGTTCATATTGATTCCTATGGGATTTTGGGTTTGTTCTCTTTGAATTATTTACATAAATTAGAGATTAGATTTCTCACATATTTTCAGTGTAAGACCAAACTAAAAACATCTTTCAGACGTTGTGTATTGTGCTAAAGTTAGCGTGCAGGATGTGCGCTAATTGCAGAAGCATTAATCAATAGCTAGTGAGAAGGCTTACTGTGATGGACAAAATAGTATTCACAGATCCCAGAGAGAAACCGTGTTATTGTGTTATTGATGTGGAGCACCACTTCTGAAAATGCTGCACATTTCATTAGGTTCTTAAATAACCACGTTCATTTTTCTGATGCACTCTCAGTGATTTGGTTTGGAACCAGGCCTGTCCGCATGTCTAGCCAGCATATTACAGCATAATGTATGACAAATATGTCTGCTTAAATTTCCACTAAAATCTATTGCTGATGGAGTCTTCCCAAATTGACCCTCATGTATCAAGCAGACCTACTGACATTCTTTCCACTGAGCTTGTGATTTGATTCTTAAAAGCCTGTTTTACCTTCTCTTTGGACACAGATCACTCTCAAGATTTGCTAAGTTTATTTGTGACACATACACATATATACACATACAATGTACAGTAAAAGTTAACCCTTTATTATTCCTCAGACTGTGCAATATTTAAAACGTATTCTTGATATATAAACACTATATATGTATGTTGAAGAGAATTTTCTGCAAATATATTTACAAGACAAGATGATAAAATACAGGAATATTTGTAAAGTGGAATTGTGCATTATAAGACAGGTAAGTGCAAGTAGCATGGTTAGGTAAGACATTCAAGGCAGGGAGTGTTGACAATGTGTTCTATCTATATGTATATGTAAAGAGCAAAATTTATGCATATACACCAGTCAGCCATAACATTAACACCACTGACAGGTAAAGTGAAGAATAACATTGACTATCTGTTTATTTTTTCACAACAGCACCTGTCAAGGGGGGTGGGAGATATATGGCAGCAAGCGAAACGGTCAGTTCTTGAAGTTGATGTGCTGGCAGCAAGAAAAAATGGGAAAAAGGCCTTATTGTAATGACTAGAGTCAGAGCATCTCCAAAACAGCAGGTCTTGTTCAGGTTTCAGGCATGCAGTAGTTAGTACTTACCAAAAGTGATTGAAGAAAGGACAACTAGTGAACTGGCGTAACTGTAATGCGAAACTGCTCTGACTGTGGTGCACTGTGTGTTCTGACACTTTTCTATCAGAGTCAGCATTCACTTTTTAAACCACAGTAGCTCTTCTGCGGGATCAGACCAGACGGGCTAGTCTTCAAGCCCCACATCACCAGTTTTTCTTTCTCTGACCGATTTTGGTAGGTACTAACTAATTGAACTGATCTATATGCACATTGCCATTTCCACTCCTGATCCATTTGCACTCTGGCTTATCTGCACTTCCTATATTCTGTATATTTTGGCAAATTACTTATCTTTAAACTCAAACTTATTTGGTCTGTATATATAGTTGAGGGTGTGTATTTACTGTTTATTGATAGGTGTATTGTTTAGTGTTAGTTTCCTATTTAATATTATATGTTTTTTACCTGCTTACATTTTATAATTCATATTCTATTTTCTTTGTAATATTTTTTACTTCTTAATTCCTTTTTAACTTTTAACTTTAATTTAAAAAAGGTTTGCACAGGCTCAGGAACGATCAGGGTACATTTCGCTACATGTTGTAATTGTATAACTATGTATGTGACAAATAAACCTCTTGAATATTGAATCTTGAACTACTGCATAACTGGAACACTCCACAAGACCTGCTGTTTTGGAGATGCTTTAATGCAGTTCTGAATGTTACAGAAAGTCCACCACTTCGGAGGCAAAACTGAGAAGACCTTTGATGCCTGTCTTCGATTTTTAGGAAGGGGGATGTCCAGTTGGGCTGACGGTCTAAAGGGGGTGGAGTGTGTGGGAGTGGGGGATGTTATCCTTTGGTTTGGCCATTGCAGATAGGTAAACAGGAGCTGGACCATTTTTGGCTTTGTAAGCAAGCATTGTTGTGGAGAATGAGTGTGAGCCGAGCCAAAAACTTCTCCTAAGTCAAAGACCAAACGAAATCAAAGAAATGGAAGATAGAAAGGCCAGTACAGGAAATAATGAATCAATGGGGAAAATTTGTTTTAGCTCAGGTCCCAAAAGCAAGAAAGCCTAGACTAGAATATCATTGTACTATGATTTAAGATACAGAACAGGATGAGAAGGAAGAATGGCTCAAAAAGACTGCAGGGGTGAAAGGTTTGTAGATAGAAGTATAGTGATAGGGTCAAAAGGAGCAACACTTCAAGTGGAAGAAAATGATTTTATAAAAGAGTGGTACAATGTAAAAGAAGCAATACCTCATGTGACTTTGCTAATAAATGAAGGTTATGAGTCAAAGGACTTGGTTAAAAGAGCAAGGGAGATAAAGTGAAAGGAAACGCAAAATGGGTCACCAAAAGCAATAGCGTTTTGAAACTCAACAGGAAGCCAATGAAGGGTTCGCAGCAGTGGGGTGTATTAAAGACCAAATGTGCTGCTGCATTCTGAATTGGCTGTGGCATTCAGAGGAAGACCAGCCAGGAGAGAGTTGCAGTAGTTCCGTTTTGAAACACCCCTTGCTAAGTGGCTCAAATCCTTATACTCGCCCATTTTTCCTGCTTCAAGTACATAAACTGACGGTTCACATGATGCCTAATATATAATCCACCCCCCCATTTATGCCATCGTATTGAAATAACTAGATTATAATAATAATAATAATAATAGTCAGTGTTATTTATGTTAAATGTCATTCAGTTGTGTTAATGTTGTGACTGATTGGTGTAAATACACATCATCTTGGGACCAAACTTAAATGTGGCATTTTCTGGCAAATATTTGTGCCTGATTTCTGTTTGCTTGCTGATTTTAAAATTTTGACAAACCATCAAATATAAAATGTGTCAAAGATTTTGCACTGATCACATTTTATGTTTTATAGTCAATATAGTCAATAGTCAATTTCCTTTCATTGAGTTGATGCTCTCCATGGGTTGCATTTGCTGAGAAAACACATTCGCGTGCTTAGTCAGAATGAATGGGGATGATTTAGGCCAAAATTGTAAACAAAAAATAGTCAAAATGTCATTTCACTGGTTTATTCCAATGTGAAAGTAAAGTTGCAAAACAAATCTGCAACATGGTTGAGAAATATCATACAAGCTGATAAGCTGTGCAGCTAAGTCAAGTCAAGTCAAGTTTATTTCTATAGCGCTTTTTACAACTGATGTTATTACAAAGCAGCTTTACAGGAACCGGGTCCGAGCCCCCAAAGAGCAAGCCAAAGGCGACAGAGGCAAGGAAAAACTTTCTAGCTGGGGGAACCTATCCTCCTCTGGTTGACCTTAACACTGGGCGTTCAAGTCACAGGGGCAATTCCCTCACCATTACACCACCACTGCCCCTTCTCTAATATATACATATATACAATATGCAGTGTGAGTAGATTTTAGGTAAGTGTACCTATTAAACCAGTTACTCATCATAGACCGATCAGTCATAACATTAAATCCACCTGCCTAATGAATAGCTCGCCCTCATGCTGCTGAAACCGCTTTGACTGTGGTTTACTGTGAAATCTAACCTCTTTCTTTCAGAATCAGCATTCACTTTTTGTGTAGTAGCTCTACAGTGCAATCAGACCAGATGGGCACATGCATCATTGAGCCTCGGGTGCCCATGACCTTGTTGCTGATTCACCAGTTGTCCTTTCTTGGATCACTTTAGGTAGGTGCTAACTACTGCATACCTGGAACACGCCACAAGACCTGTGGTTTTAGAAAAGCTCTGACACAGTTGTGTAGCCAACACAATATTGCCCTTGTCAAAGTGGCTCAGATCTTTACGCTTGCCCATTTTTCCTACGTCCAGCACATCAACTTCAAGAGCTCACTTTTCACATGCTGCCTAGTATATTGCACCCCTTCACAGGTGCCACTGTAACAAGATCTCCATATAACCAATGTTATTCACTTTATTCACTTCATGTTATTCATACCTGTAAGTAGTTTTAATGTTGTGGCTGATAGGTGTATTATTTCAGTCTTGAGAGCAGTGCCTTTTTTTGCATCTGAGAGGCCCACACGCCTGATAACTTCCCATTAAATTAAGTAAATCTCCTTTGAGAATGTGCTGCTTTTTCTTTGTAGTCTACCTCCAGGCGGGAAACAACACGAAGGCAACAAGGGGATTTCAAACTTCTTAAAAAAGTTGAAAAGTTGACACAAGTCTGCACTCTCACATGTAGAAATGGCACATAAACAGCCAGAAAACAGAGATGTGTCTGTGCATGTATAATGAATGCGTGTCCTAAACGAAATAAACAGCCATGTCATTCACATCACAAGCTCAAACGGTTTGCTGTGATAACTCCAATTTTGATTCAGTGTCTAATTAATTCCTTAAGTTCTTGTGTTTATTGCTGTGTGTGTGTTGGCAATGTGTATGATAGGGGAAATTTGTCTTTGAAGTTGCATGGAGCAGTCTCATGAGGCCTTGAGGCCTGAGGCTGGACTAGGCAAGTGATGAGAAGAAAACTGATGCGCTGAAAAGAAAATCTTTCCCTTTTCCACCAATACAAAAGCTAATTCTACCCATACTCTGCTTTTACTCCTCATCACTTGGCCACTCCGAGTGTACTCACAGAAGAGGAGTTTTGCTGAACAAAGCTGTGCAAATGTTGTGTTTCTCTATGTTGCAGAAAACACATTAGCATCAGTAGGCAGGAATGAAAGACAAGCTGAAGTGAAAAAAGCCCAATCCAACCACCCCAACCATTATTAGGGTACAAGAGTCATTATGAAAGTTTTTATGAGAATAAAACTAGTTTACTTGCAAGTGTGCAGGTATGCGACAAAAGACTAACAGCATAGGACTGATGATAATTAGCAAAGCAAAAGATTATTTCATCAAGTTTCATCATAGTGTGTTACTAGTGTGAGCAGAACCCCTAATGCAATTTAGGGATGAGGGATCTCACAATTTTTTTGTGATATGATACCAAATAATACTTTACTTAATAATTTTGTCATGTTTGCAAAACCACTGTGCCCTGACTTTAATTCAATTCAATTTTATTTATATAGCACTATTTATAGCTGACTACGCATCTTTAAAAAGTTGGGTCCAAGCCCTAATGAGCAAGCCAAAAGAAATGGACGCAAGAAAAATCTCTCTAAGCTGGAGGAAGAAACCTTGGGAGCAACCAAGGCTCGGAAGGGGAGCCCATCCTCTGGTTGACCCTGGATAGCAATAAAATAAAGAAAAACAGAAAACAGTCTGTTTATAAAGGTGGCATTAGTTAAGGTCTGTAACTTTAAGGGTGGTATGTGGCAGTTAAACTAGTTTGAAGACAGAGAAGCAGGAGGCCCCAATGATGGACGATGTGGTCGAAAGCACAAGCTGCCTGGAACCCCAGTGACAGTAGATCAGGGTGATATGAGCAGACAACATATGAGCACCAGTGGTGGCCTAGTGGTTAGGTTGCCCCTGGGACCTGAAAGTCGCAGGTTCAATTCTTGGCCCAGGCAATACTGGGGTACGCTTGAGCAAGGTACCATCCTGCTACACTGCTCTCCGGGTGCTGCTGATGGCTGCCAGCTGCTCTACGTGTGCACATGTGATGGGTTACATGCAGAGGTCACATTTCGTAGTGGTGCTTGAGTGTGTTCACAATGACATATTCTGACTTTCAGCTCCCCTCCGTGATGACGGTCATATGTAAAAGATAGAAAACAGAGTTAGTGTTGTTTCAGTCTATGGGGGGTGGGGTTTGTTTCAAGGGCATGAAAGCACTCTGATACACTAGTGCCGCCCCACTCCATTGTGTCAAGGGCATGAAAGCACCCTGATACACTAGCGCTGCCCCACTTCACCAAAAATCACAATTCTGCACCCTTCATCTATCAGGGGAAATTAATTTTTTTTAAAAAAGTTGTTTTTTTAGCCTAGACTTGAAAACAGTCTGTCTCACACACTAACTAGAACTGGACTGGATTAAAGCAAGCTTGTAGGTGTAAGGTAAGGTGGTGTTTGAATTACATCTCTGAGGATTTCAGTTTGGTTATTAAAGAAGGCCATGAAATCATCACTACTGTAGGCTACAGGTATCTGAGATTTAGCACCTCCTTGGTTCTTAGTTTAGAAACTGTGTTAAATAGCAACTTTTTACTATATTTATTACTTTAGTCCATGATATACAAACCTATTTTAGAAAAATATTGATATTTTTCAAAATGCATTAAAAGACAGAAATCTGTAATATATTAATTCATGTGAACCTTTATTTAACTAACAAAAGTGAATAACTTTATTGTATTTTGTCAATATATACACATTTTTAGAATTTGATGGCTGCCACACACTTAACAAAGTTGGGACAGAGGCATGTTTATTATTGTGTTACATCACCTTTTATTTTAAGTACACTTTTTAATAATTTTGGAACTGAAGAGACTAATTGTAACAGTTTTGGAATAGAAAACTTGTCAGTTTTTTGCTTGATATAAGACTTCAGCTGCTCAACAGTCAGTGGTTGCTGTTGCCATACAATTTCAAAAGGAGATAGATCTGGACTGGAAGCAGGCCAGACAGGCACACGCACCCTATGTCTACAAAGCCACGCTGTTATAGCTTGTGCAAATGTGGACTATCCTTGTCCCGCTGAAATTAGCATGGATGTCCTGGGAAGAGATGTCACCATGATGGCAACATATGTCACTCTAAAATCTTAATATACACTTCCAAGTCATGATTCACGTACATGCATCTCAATCATGCCACTGATGAACCCCCATGCCATCACAGATGTTGGCTTTTGCACCTTTTGCTGATAACAATCTGGACTGTTGTTTTCATCTCAACGCTTTTTATTCTGAAAACAAGCTGAAACGTGGGAATATCTGACCACAGCACACAATTTCACACTCTAAGTAATTGTGTGTATATACACAGAGAGGGGCTTTGGAAGCCGGGCTGGAACGCAGCGGGGAGGGAGTGGTTGGTGCCTGGTAGTTGTATTCATTCAAAACGTTAGGCTAAGTCCACTCTCTTCTCAATCTTTTCTACCAAGTGTGCTGCTAAAAATGTTGTGACCTATAAAAGAATATAATATTGGGCCCCAATATGATAGAAAGGTATTCTCTGAGGGCACCCTGTCAGTGCTGGGCCCTTGGGATTGTCCTAACCCCACCCCATGATACCCCTGTACTACAACCTGCAGTGATCAAACTCTGTGTTACCTGTCAGTACAGAGCATTCACTTGTCTAGTGTGTATGAGAATCATGGAGAGAAAAAGAAGGTTGTCCCTATTCAACAGATTTATTTGCTATACTGTTCACTTTTCAGCATCAAAGGCATGTTAACTTTAATAAAAGAATAGATACTCAGCTTAGTAAGTAAATAAACTTTAATACTGATATTTTTGTTAGGTATTGATTCATAAAAATGATGTCAAGATGTCAAATATAAATTTTTTTTTTACTGATCTGACTATAATATCTGTATATATAGAGGTTCAAGTCCTGGCACTACTGGGGTACCCTTGAGCAAAGTACCATCCCACTACACTGCTCTGCGTCTTGGAAGTCGCTTTGGCGTCAGCCAAAGGAATAAATATAAATGTATATTAAAAAAGCAACCTAAGCAATCAAGAGTTCGTATAAAGGTCCCTTGGTCTTCATGTGAAGGTAAAGGTGAATGCTGCTACATGAAGCAACCATGTAGCAAGCACAGCACTTGATACTGTAAAAGGGGACATAAAAATACATAAAAATGACATTTGTGACTCTCAGCTTGGTTCAGTTGCATGTCTATTGTATCTGGTACTGCACTATATCACATCACTGTATTGCGTAGAATTGCACGTGTATTATGTGGGTCCTCCTCAGTCTCCAGGACAGGTCTGTCTGTGGTGCACTGTATGTTCTGACACCTACACTTTACTACCAACATGCATTGACTCACGCCAGTGATCCTGTTGAGATTTCACCAGTTGTCCTTCCTTGGATCACTTTCAGTAAGTAGTAAATACTGCATACCTGGAACACTCCACAAGACCTTCCATTTTGGAGATGTTCTGGCTCAGTCGTCTAGCCGTCAAACACCCTTGTCAAAGTATATAAGATCCTTACGTTCTCTCGTTTTTTCCTAATTGCAGCAAATCAACTGAACTGACTGTTCCCTTGCTGCCTAATATATCCCACCCCTGACATGTGCCATTGTGATGAATTAACTAGTTTGACTATGTTATACACTTTACCTGTCAGTGGTGTTAATGTTGTGGCTGTTTGTGCATATCTGGTACTGTACTATATTACATAGAGCTGTACATCTACACTTTATATGTAGTTTTTGCTTCCTTGTATATAAATTGTGTGTGACCAATAAAGTCTGATCTGATTTTGTAAACAATCACTGATTTGATATTGATGGAAATATCTATTAGTGGGAAGGCATCTGATCTTTTGTGTTTCTCCACTGCCTTACAAGTTTTTATTTGGGCAGTGCTAGACAAGTGGTTAGGCCTTATGTGTTTGGAGGATCACAGGTTCAAGTCCCAGCCCAGGTACCACTGAGGTACCCTTTGAGCAAAGAACCATCCTGCTCCACTGCTCCCCAGCCACTCCTAGCGGCCTCCTGCTCCATATGTGGATGGGTTAAATACAGAGGTCACATTTCATCGCGATGCACTTTGTGTGATGGGGTGTGTTCACAATCTCAAAAAGTCACTATACATGCAATGTGGGATAAGAGGTTTTTACATGCATTTCACTTTTTACGCCATTTACTTGCTGAACATTTACACCATTTTGAGCCTTGTTTGTGTAATTGACCCCATCTCCAAGATGAGGGGCCATGGCCATTCCCTTTCTGAACCAGCTTTTGAATCCCAAATCCCTTTTACAAACAAGGCATACAGCTTGGCCTGTTCCATATCAATGTAGGGGTGACCGCATACAGTACGATGACCGTTACTCAATCGAAGTGAATAAGATCGGTCAAAACGTTTGGCCAGTGTCACATGACGTTTTAAACGGGGCTGTAGATTTAGATGTGTTGTAAGAATTATGCAGTTACATAGATTATACGAACTTTGTTCCATACTCAGACAACCCCCGTTCGCAGAGTGGTAGCGCTCACACTCCAGCTGATCGGCCTCGACTCCCGGTGCGGTCCGTCGGACTGTACGCGGTTATTAAATTTCTCCCGTTTCATTCACATTAAATTCCAAAACGCAGTAGGAACCCGCGTTCTGACGACGCCAGTTTCGTATGTTGCTTTTTTCGAAGCGAGGATTACACCGCGAAAGATATCTCGGGAAGCGTCGAGCTGAGGAATTTGTCCCCACAACAAGCAGGCCGCAAGCTCATCCCCGGTCTTTCTTGAGGCAGCCCGCCGCATTCGCACAGCGATGGGGGATACAGGGAGTGAACGGAGCAAGCCGACAAGTAACGTTATACCTCCGCGCTGCCCTTGTGGATTTTGGGGGTAAGTTCGCGTTCACTTTTGGGACAAAACAATGCTCTTTTCTTACACGTTACTTTAACCTACATGAAGAAGTGGAGTTCGAGCTCGCTGATAAGGACCTACTAGCCGACGAGCTAGTTAGCTACCTAGCCGTTAGCGCCGGAGGCTAGCTACTGTCAATTTGCGCCCATTGTTGTTTGAGTAGGCCAGGATGGGGGTGGGGAAGATTGCCTGTTTTTCAGCACACAGAGTACCCCTTTTACTGAGCTTTTTGGTCACAAAAGCGTCGAATGAACACGCTTTTGGGCCATATTTTCAGAATAAGGAATAAAGTATTTGTATTGAGGCAAACTGCAGTTAATCTGCTCGGTACATCTGCTTGCAAGTTGACAGGTTAGAGCTAAATAGCTGGCTTTGACTAGCATTAACGTACAGTAAAGGGCCCTGCGAAAATGCCCGTTTCGAAGATCCCTAAACTTGAAGCGTTTTGTTGAAAGAATGTAGTCATTTGTGTCTGTCGCTTTAATTTTATCCACTTCGACCGTCATTGATCAAAGAAGCTGTCAGTTATACAGGTGGTCCTTTGCGCAACGCTGTAAAGACCATCTGATACGGATGGGGGGAGGGTAACAAGACGGTTTATGGAGTGTCGATTGCTGCCTGTTTCTTCGTATTCCTGGAAAGGATATTTCCACTTTTTTTGTGGGATTTGGACGCTGGCGAATCGTAGGCTTGTTTGCTTGTGTTGTGGTAAAAGCATTAGCAATGGCCAGAGCGATACAGAAAGGGCTTTGAGTGCCATGAAAGCCATGTGTTTATTTGATGAGTGCCGGATTGCTTGTGAAGGAAGCATTTATAATCAGGAAAGTAATAAAATATTAGATTTTCATTGCCTACAAAATACACCCCTCCCAAAAAGAAAAAATTACATGTTGTCATATCTCATAAATCATTGCAGGTGTCATGGTTTATAAGAAAGCCTGAGTCATGACTTACATCATGATCTAATATCTTACTAAGGTAATCAGATATTTTAGTCATGGGCTTCAGCTGCAGGTGAGGATGTCTTTCATATGCAGTGTCAGACTCTACAAACACATTTAGTATATTCACAAATCTAGGGATTCGATGGTGAGCTTTACACTTAACAGAAGTTTTATAATCTGGTAAACACAGTTTTATCTTGCTGTCACTTTAGATTTTGTCCAGTATACAGATTTTTGTAAAGTACAAGCAGGTTGAGCTGACTTTCTAATATTGAGAGCAGTAATTAAAAGGGTCAAAGGGCAAGCATTACAGAAAAGGGAGCAAAGTCATATTACAAGTGAGGATAAATGTTGTAAACTTTACAAATGAGCTGTTTACAGCCAAATAATCAAACTTGCAATGTTGTTGGTGCAGCTAGACTAGTTTGAAGTCTGCTGGCTAATCAAGTGCCTACTTTGCCTTTGCTAGTATGTACAGCATGGCAAGTGTTTCTGAGTCTCATGTTTTTCAGTCACTTGTTTATTAATATTTCAACTGATACACATGATTTACCTTGAGAGCTGACATCATGTTGTTCTGTCTTATGGTCGTTTCAGTATGTTGGAATACGCAAGCTCAGATATTGTGAGAGCTTAGAGGTTAATGCTTTATTGTGCTCTAGATTTGCTTTGCTTAAAGTGAATCAGATGAGAAGGGAGTGTATCTAAATGAACCCAAACAGCATTACATGGATAAAACAGCCATATAAGATGGTATGGATCTGTACAAACTCCCAAGGATTGTGTTATGGATATGCTTTCAACTTTCAACCTGATTTCCTTAGTTACTAGCATATTTCAAACAATTCACATATTTCACAAAGGTGCTGGCATATTTTCTAATTTACTGCCGGCCATTCAAAATATAATATTCATTTTATTGAGTATTGTTTTTTTCATCTGGAATATGTCAAATTGAAATGCAGAATTAGGATAGGTCTACTTTTTGTTATTTAATCAATTAATCAGTCTTTATTTAAACAGTTATGTGCATTGAAGGTGACCCTCATTTAGAGTGAACCTGAGGTTTTACAAAATCAACGACCAAAGTTAAAGTATTTGCAGTAACAAACATAAAGTATAAGTACATATCAAATCAATAGAAAGACTTAAGTAAGAATAAAGCTATAATCAGTCAAATCAGGTTTCGTAAGTTAACTAGGAATAAACAGATAAGATCAAACCAATGAAGTCATTAATACAAATATCAAAGTAACAATAAAATCAAAATAACAATAAAAAGTAAATCCATAGAAAAATGATAAATTAAAGCAATTATAAATGTACTAACAACAACTCAAAGATAAAATGCAACGCAAAATTAAACCCGACTAAGATCGGAAAAGACAGTTACAGGCTGACTGGAGGTGATTGGAGATTTAAAACTGAAAATGTTTGAGTGACCACAGGGTCGCTCTGGTTCTGGAGTCCCCCTTGCCCTGCACATTTGTGTTTACACCCCCCCCCCCAAACTAAATACCAGCTGGATAATTAACTGATTACTTGAATCGGATGTGTTGGAAATCACTAAAATGTGCAGGACAGGAGATATTCCAGGAACAGTTTGGAAGCCACTGAGTTTGATCATCAACAGGCAATTCGGTTTCCTGCATCCTGATGTTAATTAGCTAACAGTGTTTCACAGCAGGGATTAATTAGCTAGTTAGACAGTGGGTACGCAACAATACACTCCACTCACAATTCACAATCGATTCACAGTTGAAATTTCTCACGCTTCTCTTAACAAAATGTACATGAAGTAAAATGACTGTATTGGCGATTGAGTTGTGACATATTTTACAAATGACGCTATAGCTGAGAGAAGTGGGATTACTGGAAGTAATGTGTAACACATGCTGCTCTGGGTAGATGGAATTAAATAAAATGAAAAAAATGTCACCTAAACATTCTGCTCAACCAGAGCAATAGCTACATCCTCAGATGTTGGTCTGAACTATTGGTCAAATATAAACATGTCAAGTCAAGTTTATTTGTATAGGACTTTTTACAACTGACATTGTCACAAAGCAGCTTTACAGAAACCGGGTCCGAGCCCCCAAAGAGCAAGCCAGAGGCGACAGAGGCAAGGAAAAACTCTCTAGCTGTAGGAAGAAACCTCAGGAGGAACCAAGGCTCAGAAGGGGGAACCCATCCTCCTCTGGTCGACACCGGATAGCGAAAAGAAAAGGAGAAAGAGAATAAATAAAATAAATATATATAATAATAGTTCTCAGTGTAAATGGGCAGCAGCAGTTCCTTCAGTGTACAGGTGCTGCGATGACTTTAGGTCAGTTTTTTGGCAGACAGGGCTGTTCAGCAGGAGTGAGTGGGTTAAAAGTCGCAAGAACTTTAACCAATAAAAGGGTATCAGGGTGGGACAGGCTGGTCCAGATAGCAGAATGGGGCAGGATCACTGGTATCTCAGCGGGTCAGCTCAACAGGGCGTTCATCTGTTCAGTAATATTTTTTCCAATTATCTGAATATGATTTCGATATCATTGTGCATTCCTAGTTTTGGCTCATTGACATTGCAGTGACAATAGTTATAAGTAACAAAGTGTCAGAAAACTGAGACAAAAAAAGATGAGCCATGAGTGTGGGAAATTTAGACCGATGCGTCTTTATGTTTCTAGAAAATATCTGCAGAATATCTCCATGATTCTGTCGTGCATTCCTAATGTGCACGGTACATTGTCACTTTTTTGCATTGCAGTTTCACAAATGTTCAGTGTTTTTTTTTTAGTACTGTTTGAAACAATAGCTTGACAAGTAACCTTCATGTGTTAAGTAATCTAAAATGAAATGCTATTTGTTTACTTTTGTGGCTTATATACATTATTTAAGAGAGATAAACTATGGCAGGAAAGAAAGAAAGCCTGTCCGGAAAATATCTTGTGTCTCGATGTTAGATGTACTCTTTTGCTTTTATTGACCTTTCCTATTACTACCATTGGTCATGTAGACAGTTTACTCAATTCTTTTTCTTGGCATTAGCTTTAAAAACCTTTCTTGATTTAAGCAGGGATAGGAAAAGGTACTTGAAGGAAAGGTACACAGTGTTGTGTGTATGTGGCTACTTTCACTTACCCTTTAGTTATTTTAAATTACTTTGAAGAATGCTCTGCATTAGTAATGATTGTCATGTTGGTCAAATTTGGGATGCGTGAAGATGTAGGGTTCATGTCAAAATTATGAGATATTTGCTTAAGAAAGACATAGGACAGCTGTTGAATATTTCAGACAAATATTTAATTATGTACTTATTTTTTTTTGTTCTGTAGAAGAGCAGATCATTTAGGTGCCACTGCAATACTGTGCTAGAATGTCTGCATTTTATTATTTTTCCTTCATTTGAAACAGTACAAAAATATATGCTAAATGTCTTCATAATCCTTATCCATATTAGATTTATGCTTATTGTTCATGTTTATGTATTAGCATCAGTATTAACATAAGTGCCTGAAAAAGATGAGATATCGGCATCAGTTCACAATTGTCATATTGGTGCACCCAATGTGTGTCAATTTCCACAGATAAATGCAAAATGTTTATCATGGCCATAATTATTGTGAAACTATGTATATTTAAAATCGTAATGGTATTTGTTGACTTAAATAGGTATTTTGTGTAATATCAAGGCTTGTAATAGATGTTTATAGAAAATACTGCTTCTCTCATTAAGCAAAATAGCAGACCTACACATTTAAATATCTGAAGCCAAAAGAACACATACAGTACAATTAAATGAACATTGTTCATTGGCATTGTCCATTTAGACAGCGAGTTATATCACATGAGCCTGAAAAAAACCAAAGTGAAGCATTAATCTACCAAATAGCAAGGTACAGGTCATGTCTTTTGCTAGCTGCAAATAAATAAATGTTAAACATTTACTTTTATATTCTGAACTGTGTAATCTTTCAGCAAAAAGCACAGTGTTCTTTTAAAAACAACAACCAAAAAGCTTCTGGCTTCTGTAGTTGGCACCTGCTGAAGACTGGAGAGAGCCACCTCTGAAGTCAGTTTTTAATAAAGATCCGTTTTATGAATTAGTCCTATGTTCCCAAACAAATCCAAAAGCCAACAGTTTAATTACATTGTGGTTATTATCAGTAATAGACGTGCTAATATTATCTTAGCATAAAGAGTGTCACGTTAAGGTTGGCATTTTGGCTAAAAGCTCAGCTTATCTTGTGATGGTTGGCTGAATGGTAACGTTAGTTCCATGAAAGAAGTGATCCCAGATCAGTGTGCTTACACGGATGCACAACAATATCATAAACGTCTCTATTTGCAGGTAATTGCTTGAAAATCTAATATCAGAATCAGACAGATGTTCACATTTGACCACCGTTTTTATTTGATGATGCATTAATAACATTTTGTAAGAACAGAATGTGTAGGTGATGCTGGAATACTGTGCAAAAATGCTTTGATTTTTCTCAGGCTACCTAATTTAGTGTTAAGTGAGTGTTTTACAAGGGTAAATCAGTCACAATCCTTACATTTTTAAACAAATCTTGGCAGATATGTACATGGAAAAATATTGGCTGTCCGCATGGGCCTGCAAATTTGATATGGGAGCATTCCTAATCACAAGTAGCCCAATACTAAACACCTGCATTATTGTAAACTACAGTCTGTAGATGGAAAAAAGCTGTTGGAGCCTCCTACAGTAACAACAGCTCATTATTTTGACATCAGTGATATAAAAATGGAACCAGTTAAGCAAGGTTGAGTTGTGTTAAGAAAAACCAGTACCCTGACTTTGATACCGGTTGATGTACTTTTATTATTGTTTTCTTTTAAATAACAAAACATTGTGTTTATGGCTTAAACTAGAAATGAGAGTGTGAGATTTTAGAGGTAGGAGGATTTATTGTCCGCATTGATGAGAGTTTTAGGAGCATTTCAGCCTCATGACAATGCAGAGATAACTTGCCTCTTACAAGAAATGGGTCTTTGTCTATACCAGTGTGGTGTTTGACACCGTAGACCCCAACAGGCTAGGGCTGAACAATGAATCTTTTTATGTTAAAATAACAGTTTGGTAGTGTGGAATTTTCACAATCCTGCAATTTTAATTGTATCATTTATTATCCAAATATTGACAAATAAAATTATTCTGAATTGGCCTTAACACATATTTAACCCCTGTGATGGGTTGACCTTCTGTCCTGGGTGCACCCTACCTTGGGCCAGTAGTCAGCCGGGATTGGCTCCAGCTTCCCGGCGACTCGAAATGGAAGAAGCGGTTTGGGAAATGAACGAATGGAT
>JBBPDA010000145.1:26084632-26095033 GCA_037974385.1 Arnoldichthys spilopterus
CGGGCGCTGTTGGTAGCTGCCCACTGCTCCACGTGTGCACGTGTGATGGGTTAAATGCAGAGGTCACATTTCGTTGTCACTTTAACTAAGTGATACTTAAGGGACATATCAAGTTTACACAGCTCTCTGTTTTTTCCAAATGCAGTCAGCCAGGCAAGATGTGCATAACCTTTATTAGTCCCACATGTAGGAAATTTGCATTGCTACGGTAATACACAAGGTAAGCCCAACAGAGTGGTAAAACAATAGATTAAAAAAACTAAACTAGATAAAAAGATAAAAAAAGTACAATTTATAACTAATACAAAACATATAAATAAAAATTTGTATGCAATATATTATATAAACATATATGTGTATACGTTGCATATATGGTATGCATATTGTATTGCAAAGGACTCTTTTTTTTTTTTTCCTTTTTTTTTTCAGTACTTTTTCATGTCATAACCGCATCAAAAACCACATAAGCAAGTCTCTTTGAGATTACATAACACCTCAAGGCAGCTTCTGCTAAGCGTTTGATTTAGATATTTAGTTTGCACTATTCTAAACTGGACGGGTATACATTTTCATTACTTATTACAGGCTACATTAGCCTCCTAGCATCAGTGCAAAACTAAAGAACAGAAATGTCAGACACCATGTCCTGGCTGGTGGGCTGCATTTGGGGTAAAGAGAATATTTATTGATTCATTTATTCATTTATTGATTCATTCATTTATTTATGGCAAAACACATTAGTACAGTGTTTCCTGGCTTTACTCCTTTCGCTTACCTGACCTGCGGTTTTGTATTTTCTCTGCTCCTGTGTGATCTCATGAACTAATTATCAGCCTTTTTGAGCTCTGTTAAGTGTGTTAAAGCAATAAAAAACATAAACCTATGAAAAGTAGCTGAATCACAGGAATGAGGCTTGGGATTAGGTTATGGCATTAAGCCAAGGGGCTTTGCCAAGTTAAATGCTTGATAAGCATCACAAATCAGTCAATTTGCAAAGAACAGAGGACCAGCAAAGAGCGTACCTGGTGATGTATTCCCAGTGTCCGTCATTTTGGCACCTTTTAATTTGACTTCTATTTCGCTGTAAGGCAAGACAGGTTTAGCATCTTCCTGTTTAGATGGTGCTGGTTAAACTCTGCTAACTGTGTTTGGCTCCGTGTGCCTTGGCACACATGGTCACAAACAAACTATGCTGCACAGATGCACCCTTGGGCAAATTTAGGCGACATGTTTATCAGTCGTGTGAACATTTTAGACTGCTAATGGTGGTTAAACGTTTTTTTCTGTGTTTCTGTCTTTCCCTTTTGTGTTCGTGCCTCCAGATGCCTCGAGTACAGACACAGCCCGCGGCACACTATCCACTCCCACAAAACGACCCTGTGACACAGGTACATCAGGGCACTGCATGTCCTGCTCTTTCCGAGATATTTGTGTGTGTGCATAAAAATGTGCCTGTTTGTTTTAACAGCCTGGAATGGCTATATAAGTTGTTAGGAAGGGAAGCAATGATGCTTTTTAAAAATGAAATGTTAAATTCTATATCCTTTTGAAGCCAATACAGCTTATTGAGTATCCTAAAGGAACATTTGTTCTTGTTTGTTAGTGCTGTTGGTAAAGTTGGTGATCCAGTGTGCATTGTAATATATGAGCTGGGGCTTTTGTACAGACAATGGGAATCTTAAACCGTTCTAATTGAAACCAGTCTATTGGAATTAGCACTTTTAGACTGATATTACATTTTGTTGAAATGTTATGCCACCTAGGACATTCTTGTATATGTCCCCACTTCTTGCTTTTATTTTTGATGAGAATGATGCTGATGGACTACAGGTTTTAGCACATGACAATGTACACAAATTACACTACATCCTTTGTTAAGGTTCGAGGTATTTAGCGCACTCAGCCACACGTGAGCCAACCGGAGGGCAAAGACTTGGGTCCGATGAAGTAGAAATAAATCACATTTGTTATGGGCATCTATTAGGTCATATGCACTTGTTTTTATTAACATTCACATTGTCATTCCCTGTGTTTGATCTGTGCCACACATTTGTGCTGTTACTGTGGCAGACAACTCCATTCCAAAAGAACTGGTCTTTGCCTGTGTTCTTTGGCTATCTGTAGTCTTTATTGTCTTGCTGAGATAAGCATAGACTTCACCAGAAAGAGACGTTACCTTGATGTCAACAGGTGTCTCTTTAAAGTTCTCATATACATCTCCTTTACATGGAACCTTCACATACAACCATGGGCACTCATGCACCCCCATACCATATTACAAATACATTTACATTTATTCATTTGGCTGACACTTTTATCCAAAGCGACTTCCAGGACAGAGGAAACAATCAAGCGTTCGCATTTCATAGAGTAACACTGAAGGTGGTGCTACAAGGAGGACCAACGTTTTGCTCATAGTTGTAAATACCATCACAGATGCTGGCATTTTTACCTTTCGCAGGTAATAATCTGGATGGGTTTTTCACCTTTAGCACAGACAACTCCATGCCCCCTTTTTTCCCCCAAAAACAAGCTGAAATGTGGACTCCTCTGACCATAGCACACAGCTCTGCAGTCTTTTGGTCCATCTGAGATGAGCTTGAACCCAGAGAACTTACCTGCGTTTCTGCATTGATGTTGAAAGGCAGTGCCATAATACAAGTTAGTCAGTAAAATTATTGAAAATCTTTTCTTTGTAATTATGTTAAACGAAGGTTCACATAAATTAACATACAACAGATTTTTATTTTTATTGCATTTTGGAAAATATGGAAATTGGTTTTGTAGCTGTTAGGGTTAAAAAAAGGTGCCAATCTCAATTGTGACTTCTTTATGTCACTTTAATCTGTAAGCTCTGTATTAAAGACTATGAAATAGGTCCTTGAAATAATAATCAACCATTTCCATGGGGTGTATTTATTTTTTCACATGAAGGTACATAATTCTTTCTTTAATTGAAAAGGACACCAACCAGGGTGGCTGGGAGTCCAAGTCTGGGTGGGCATGATGCCCTAGCTCTCTTCACAATGCTCAGCGCAGTGCTAACCAACACCGACATCTGTCATAAAACAGCCAGTTAGTTTTCTCCTCTAAGTGTTGAGTTGTCCAGTGATGTTAAGTTAAAAACAAAGAAGCAGAGGCACTTCACATGACTTGTAGGTGACTGGCCTTCACCCTCTCCACTTAATCATATCACATGCAGTGAGAAATAATCCACTTGGGATATAAAAAGGATCAATACATGATTGATCACATTTGTGTATTCATTATAATTTATAATTTATCAAACCAGTATATAAAAAAGACATTGTGTTAAAACTCAAGATGCATTAAACTGTAAAGACCTGTCAACATTAACATATGAATCAAGTGTTTTCTGACCGTGGTGGCATCAGGTGAGTGCAGATCAAACGCATTTGCATGCAATTAGTTTAATATCAGGAGGATTTTTATAACACAAACATGGTCAAGGTTCAGGTCGAATAAAGACACTAATCCATATTTCACCAATGGAAATAATCAATGAAAAAAACCCCACAAACTGCTGAAACCCTACAGGAAAAAAACACTCTGGACTGCCTGATTACTGCCCCCCACAGGTAAACACGCAGAAGTACAGTCCGGGCTGCAGATTGGAGTCAGTTAAACGCCACTACAAAACATTTACATTGCTCAGAGCATGTTCATTTATACAAGATTTGAATGCCTATGTGGACTAAGCCTTAAAGTCCTAAAATCAAACATTTTTGTGGTGTCAAAGATGTATTCCAATAACCAAAGGTTTTCCTCTGTGTCTGTGTTTTTAACCAGTCTCAGGTTCAGAGAGCGAGGCATCCCCAGAGAAGCGGGTGCGACTTGGAGAGCCTTCTGATGAGTCTCCACGAGGGTCCAAGCAGAAGAACCGCCGGCGTTGCCATCGCTGCCAAACCAAACTTGAGCTTGTACAACAGGAGCTGGGATCCTGCCGCTGTGGTAAGCCTCCTGCTAACCTGTTGCACACTAAGGAACATAACATTTCGATATGTATAACTTTACAGATCAAGCCCAGCATTAAAGCCACCAACAGGTGAAGCAAATTATGTTGATTATTTGGTTACAGTGGCACCTATTAAGTGGTATTTTAGACAGCAAATGAACAGTCAGTTCTTGAAGTTGATGTGTCGGAGGCAGGGAAAATTCGGCATAAGGATCTGAAGGTACCTCACTACCACTGAGGTACCTGTAAGCAAGGTACTATCCCCAAGCACTGCTCCCCGGGCGCTGGCCACTTGGGCTGCCCACTGCTCCTTCACGAATGGGTTAAGTGCAGAGGTGACATTTTGTTGTGGTGCACTGTGTGCTGTGCTGTGCTGTGGTGTGTTCACAATGACACAATCAGTCACTCACCCATCTCTGACAAAATCAGTTTCAGGAACAGATTTTATCAGCGGGTTATAATAAAATAAGTGGTGGTGTTAAGCAAAATTGCACATTCGCCAGTAATTTTAGTAGATGATGGTATTATCCTGTTACATTTTAAGCCAGAATCACCCTTTCCAGTTAAAAAGGTTCCTATTGTTACCTAGCGGTGCCAGTCATTGATTTTAATAGCGGATCCTGGCGCTCTGCTAATACACTTAGATTCCGTTTTTATCAGTTCAGGCCTGAGTGAAAATAATCTCCCTGCGCGATTTCTATTAAACGACTCCTATTGTTAGTCAGCCCTCTTCAACTGCCTCTTTTATCTTCATAATGCTTCTTTTATCTTCATATGAACGTGTGTGTGTGTGTGTGTGTGTGTGTGTGTGTGTGTGTGAGCAAGCCAGTGTTTGCACTGAGAATGTATGTGTGTACTGGAGCGGCTCCAGCTGTAGAGCTGTTCAGCTTTTAATTGTGATGCTTTAATTGAGGCATGCTGAGCTTTTAATCATCACTCACTCTTGTTAAGCACACCATGTGTATTAATGAATGCATTAAATTCTTTAACGAGCCTTCTTGTGTAACAAGTCTCTCCGAGTTAAACGGATACTTGCCTCTCATGCACAGCAGCTTTCAGTCTCCCTTATCTCATAGCAGCGCTTGGCCTAGCGCTATTCGGGCTCACTTTCTTACGAAGCTACATTCTCAGGCAGCCATGTACAATTAGGAAACCATTGTTGGGTACTTTTACCATCTGGACTGTACCACTATGGTGTTATGAGATTTTTTCCCACCCAAGCACACACACACACATTTTTGTGTGGCGGGATGGG
The DNA here is from genome assembly GCA_037974385.1 of Arnoldichthys spilopterus. Taxonomy (NCBI): domain Eukaryota; kingdom Metazoa; phylum Chordata; class Actinopteri; order Characiformes; family Lepidarchidae; genus Arnoldichthys; species Arnoldichthys spilopterus. Next base: position 26,089,864 of record JBBPDA010000145.1, read on the forward strand.
TATTGTAATTGCTTGTCTCATTTTAATTAGTCTCACAAGCGCATGCAGTAGTAACTGGAGCCACAATTTGTAGTTAAGTATGATTTCGGATTCTGGGTATTTCTTTGTGATCCAGTGCAAAACAAAAAGGTATTTTGCAAGAGAAGTCTCAAATGTAGCCAGTATGTTTGATTCTACTTCCTTTGAAATATTTAAAAAATCTTTTTAATTATAGATATTCTAGAAATTTCTAGTCAAAGTGTCTTATTTATTTTGTAGATATATGTATAAGTGAAGTGAAAGTGACTATTTGTCATTGCGAACACACTCAAGCACCACAACGAAATACAACCTCTGCATTTAACCCATCACACGTGCACACATAGAGCAGCAGGCAGCTACCAACAGCGCCCGGGGAGCAGTGTAGTGGAACGGTACCTTGCTCAAGGGTACCGCCGTGGTTCCCGGGCCGGGACTCAAACCTGCGACCTTCAGGTCTCAAAGGCAGCGTCCTAACCACTAGGCCACCACTGCCAACAATTTTAATTATAGATATTCTAGAAATTTTTTGTGAAATTGTCTTATTTATACAGCAGATACTTTAGCTTGTTTTAAGCATGGTTTCTAAAAAAAATAAGCAAACTTACCTGTACTGTACGTTGAAACATGCAAAAGTATCTGCTAATAGATTAAAGCACATATATACATATATTTAAAATTACTTAATATATGGCCCAAATAAATCAAAACTTTAACTATTCATTTTCACATTATTTAATTCTGTATTAATTATTGTAAAAATGTAAAAATATATATATAGCTGGTTCAGTTTCGGCATCCATGTCACCGTGCTTGGAGAAGAAAACATGGCACCGCTTTTCCCATAACCACTAAAGCAAAAAGAGCAGAGGTGCCAAAAATTGCAACCATGTAGAAGCGTTTTAAGTTACTGGATATAATAAAACGTTTAGTAATAACTTTATGATAAGAAGCTGTTGTAAAGGTACATATCTGATAAATCATCTCCGATATACATGATCCAGGTGAAGTGAAGGTGACTATTTTTTTACTAAGTTTTTTTTATGTCTATACTCCTATATTTGTCATTGTGAACACACTCAAGCACCACAACGAAATGTGACCTCTGCATTTAATCCATCACACGTGCACACATGGAGCAGTGGGCAGCTATCAACAGTACCCGGGGAGCAGTGTAGCGGGACGGTACCCAAGCTGGGACTTGAACCGGCAACCCTCAGGCAACATAACCACAAGGCCACCACTGCCCAGTACCTAGCCGGTACTACTGGTCTCTGGGGAGGTTTGAATATGAACATACAGCATGCGAACAAAATTATTAACATGATATCGACACCTGCTGGACATGTTTTGAACTGCAATAATGAAAATAACAAAGTGATGATTAATCGTGAAATGTAACTAAACATTTTAAGGGTGATTTTTGATAATGAGTATTCAAGTATTTGTTTTAAAAAGCAAATATTAAAATCTTTTAAAATTCCTACAACAGTCTCTTAAGGATATTAGTTACGCTTCCAACCCATGTCATCATTGAGTAATCTCAAGTAAGCTTGTGTGGATTCAGACTTGCCCTCATCTGTAAAAATGCACATTAACACGCCGTAGTAACCTTTTCCATGTCCTTTTGTGTGTTTGTTACAGGATATGTGTTCTGCATGTTGCACCGGTTGCCAGAGCAGCATGACTGTCTGTTTGACCACCTGGGCCGCGGGAGAGAGGAGGCCGTGCTGAAGATGGTCAAGCTGGACCGTAAGGTGGGAAGGTCCTGCCAGCGCATTGGAGAGGAGTGCTCCTGAACATGCACATGCAAGCACGCACGCACGCACGCACGCACACACACACACACACACACACACAATATGGAAGAGGAGTACAGGACATACACACACAACAACAACAACTCCCTGCCAGACCCACTTTCCGTCTTGCCCTGAGGTCAGTGGTGCTTTGACCCTCAATGCAGCTCTTACCCTCAGAGCACTGCGAACTGTATAACCTTTACCCCACTTACCTAGCACTGTTTAAAACCCGCCTCCTTTCCCATACACACATACAGATACACTCACTTATGGCTCTGATACCCCTCACAGCTGTCTTAAGCCGATTCCTACGGACCTTGTTGAAAGATGCCCCCTGTCCAGAATCCTGCCCGGGAAAAAGAAAAAAAAAAAAAAAAACAAAACAAGAAAAACTCTCCACTGGCCCTTTTATGAGCTATTGACATTGTCTCTGACCTCTGACCTCTCAGCTACTCCAGCTTCTGGCCCACAGTGTCCCTTACAATCATCAGCCTTATGGTTCTGTTCCGTTTCTCTCAGTTGCGAGCTTTCAGATGTAAGTCGGTAGGTTTAGGGGTCATCCCTAACACAAAATCTCCTGCCTCAAGATCATGTACTTGGGGAAAGGGGTGATCTGCCACGACCTTTGACCTTTTCACCCAATCCCCTACACCTGAGGAAGACCTGTGGTTTTGAAGAGCTTTTTTGTCCCCCTTCCCCCCAACACACACACACACACACACAGACTCTGGGATCGATATCAGCTGATTGAGGCTGTTGGGGAAAACTGTCTTCTTGATCCAGCTCCACAAGTTTTCTCCCATACTACAGACAGTCAAGACAAGACAACACAACACAGTCCGCTTTGAAATGCAGAAGGAGTTTGACCCAGGTTTTGCACACAAACACAGATGGCAAGACTCCTTTCTTTTGCAGGTTGGGCACAGGAGAAGCCGCTTGAAGTTCCTCCACACACTGGCTCTGCCCTAGCTTACAGGGAGCTACTCTCATTTAAGAGACACAGCAGTGCCTCTCTTTTCTGTCCGTGCAACATACATACATGCTGTTTCTCTCATATATATATATATATATATATATATATATGACATAACATACACACATATGTAAAGTCGGTTTTGTGCGCCGCTAGACGAAGGTACCCATCAGACTGGGTTTATTTGGGATCGGGCCACGGCATATTGGCAGGTTGCCCCAGGGTTTAATGGGAACTGTAGTTCCAGATCTGGAATAAGAAAAACGTGCTGTGTCAACACGTAGTTACAAACTACAGCTCCTGTAAGACCCCTGTGACATATTTACTAATGCTCTGCCTCCAGAAAACTGCTGCTTTCAATGGGATTGTCTTTTCTATCTGTTTTTTCTTTTTCTTTCCCTTTCTCTTCACCCCGCCCAGTTCTCTCTCTCTCTCACTCCACACATTCTGTTGCTTGCTCGGACACCGGCTTTGATGTTCTGTCCTTTTCTCTCTACCGTCTCCTTTTCTCCAGCACGCTCACATCTTATTCATGTGTTTGCAAGAAGGGGTTTGGTCAAGGCCCAAGTTGGGGTGGGGCAAAGGTTGTGGGGCAGAGTGCTAAATTTACGCATTTCTTTTTTCTTTTATTCTTTTTTTTTTTTTTTACTTTACACTGTTGTTTTGTTGAGATGCTGATGAGGACAGAGCAGATGAAGATAAGCAAATATCCTGTATCTTAAAAGAAATCCTTATTTAACCTTCTTTGTGTTTCTGATTAACTCACGCTAGCGTAGAGCTGCATTTCTTTGCCCTTTTTAGGTTAACATTGTTAAAAAGGTTTAAAAAACAGTATGGATAAGAGAACTTCTGTAGCCTTTCTTTGGGTTTATTTGTTTTGTTTTTTTGTTTATTTTTTTTTCTTCCTTTCCTTCTTTTTTGCTGAAAAAAAAGAATAAACTGGATTAGTGAAGAGCGTGGTAGATTGTTTCTGGTACTTTGAAATCTTAATGTTGGACGAAAGCAGGGTGCATGTGTGTGAGAGAATGTTGGACGTGTGTGAGAGTATGAGTGTGTTACTTGGAAAATGGGTTTGCAACTCCTTGCTAATTTCCTCTTTATCATGTGTTTGAAATGAAATGGCCTGATAAATGCTGGGCTTATTCCGTGTCTGGGGAAAACCGTTCGTCCGTCTCCTCTGTTTCATTTGAATGTGCGCTGAGGAGGAAATGAGACCTTTCATATCGTACGTTTGCAGAAAGCTGTTCATTACTGAGAATTCTTTTATTTTTTTATTCAATCTGCAACCGGGAGAGCTGCCCACACAGTCTTGGTTTACTAGTGTAATCACCTTTGTTGTGCCCTTCTTGATGCGTTCCCTGCAGTCCTGCTTAGCCTGGTTAACTGGGGGTCTTTTTAGATCCTGCAGTGCCAGGAGCAAATACAGTGCGGCCATTATTTACAGACAAAAGAAGGTATACGGAAGGTGAGTGAAATTGATAAAATGACAAAATGCCAAAAAAAATTATCTGATCGACAGATATATGGGCACCTTGCATGTTGCATTTAAGTGATGTCTTGTCTTGTACACACACCATAATTGTGAGAGAGGTTGATCATTTCTGAGGATTACATTGGTTCCAGGTAAATGTCATTACTTTTCAGCCTAAAATCTTTTCTGACAAACTTCACACCAAGCAGTTTTAGAAATACTGAATCAGAAACATCAGAGCAGTAATGATGTGGAACCACTGGCTGCATTTTATACCAGTAACTGTTTTACTTCCTTTCAGTTAAACATGCAATGCAACAATATTTTAAACTCCTTAAATCATTTAGACTAGAAATTTCAAACGAGTTTATTCCATAATGTCATTAAAAAGCAAACTCCATGCTCTTGATCTTGCAAACTGAAGACATGACATCACAGGAAGTACATTGAATAAAGCTGTTAAGTAGTAAACTATGCTGCCCAGCACAACACCGTAATGGCTAAAGTCATTTGGCCAATGTCAAAGGCAGTGATGTTATCAGTAAATCTATAGAATCCCAGATTTATGCATTCATGTTATTTGATTTAGAAAGGAGTCCACGGTGTTTCTCATGCAAAATATATAAAAGTCTTAATGTTATCAGAGTAAAGCAATTTGTTTATAAAATGATTTTACAAGGGACATGTTTTTTTTTAAATAAAGTTCTACATATAAAATAATCATAATAAAAAAAGCTAAAAGCATCTGTGAAGTCAGTGATGTGAAATAAGAAAAAAAATGTAATTACTGAAATTATTTTTGGTTGTTGGTTAATTTTGGAATAAGGCAAAAAAAAAAAAGGTTAAGATCATTTTCCTGGCTTTAAATTTGTAAAACCACATTTGCACCCCCAATGGTAAAATGAG
>JBBPDA010000145.1:26122322-26133469 GCA_037974385.1 Arnoldichthys spilopterus
GATGGGTTAAATGCAGAGGTTGCATTTCGTTGTGGTGCTTGAGTGTGTTCACAATGACAGTCACTTTCACTTTCACTAGTTCTTCTGGTAAATACTAATCTGACATTCCTTTCCTTGAGTTGTACCAGTGGTGTGCATTAAGAGGTTAACCTTCTGCATTTACATTCAAGAAGGAGACTCTTGATTGTAGAATTTGACAGTGAAGTGCTCTTGACTTGGCTAGATGTCATGAAGGGGTGCTTATTCGCCAAAGAAAGAATCATGTGATCATCCACTTTAGTTGTCTTCCATTGTTTCCCAGACCTTTTGGTTTTGCTGAGCTTGCTGGTGCTTTCCTTCTTTTTAAGGATGTACATTGTTGATTTGTCGACTCCCAGTGGTCAAATTTTTGCTATATTTCTTTCCAGCCTAATGATGGTTTACTTCACTTGCGTTGACACCTTTTTGGACCTCATAGTGCAATCCAGTAAACAGCTACCAAGTGCAAATTCAGGAATATTGGAACCACCTACAGTCCAACTATCTGCTTGTAAGTGAAAATAACTAGGCCATGAAACTGCTTGTCAGTTACTTATGAGCTTCTGAAAATCTTCAGCTTTTGTTCAACCCTCAAAAAATTGTCATTGTCCAAATACTTATGTAATTGTTATTGCAACTGTCTTCCCTTTGTCTTAATTGATCTATATTATCATCCCTGGATAGACTGTAAACTTGCCCAAAATTGTACTGCAGTTGTACAAACTAGTGCACTGAGCCACATTACTCTGGTTTAAAACGGAAAAGCTTATGCTGGATTCCATTTATCTTGGAAGTCAAAATTCAGACATAAAAGTTGCATTCCAAGTTGGACAGCCATGTAATAGACAGGTTACCCATAGTTAGCAATAAAAGTTAAGTTTGATGCATACAAACACTATTGCAACATGTTCACAAATTGAAGCTGGGAAGTACTGTTTGTACGACCTATTTAATGAAACACAAATATGACAGAAGTGTTAATAAATGGCAATTACAGCTGCTTTCACTATTGTTAATGCATGGAGTAGCCATCTAGAAGTTTGAGGTTCGGTTTGGGGAGGTTTCATGGAGTCCTCAAATTTTCTGAGTTGGAAATCTGACACATGGTGTTACATCTTAAATTTCCTTTTGGCAATATGGAAATTTCAACTTCCCAAGTCAACTTGAATGTACCATTGAAACTTGAGTGGATATCAGACTGCTTAGGAACATTGGGTACCTCTGAATTTAGATAAGCAGCAGTAGTGAACACATAGAGGAAATAACAAAGGTGTAGTTTAATTCGTCTTGACCAGCTTCTGATTTGAATTTGCTGTTCCACTTAAATGGTGCAGTCATCCTGTGCATGCAAACCTGTTACTAAAGAATTTTGATTTTAGGCTGTTCAAGAGCATGTGGTAGTGTTTTTTTAGTCTACGTGACTTTTTGTGTAACAACCAACATATGCCCAGAATATATTTTAATTAGTAAACTTACTATGTTCACTATTAGCATACAATGTGCACATCATTGTTTATATACAAAACCATACATTGTTTTGTTAAAGTCCATGTCATGACTTTTGTGGTTTCATTCTGGGTTTAATTTAACCCACTGGCAGAATGAGGGTGGCACACTGTGGCTCACAGAAAAATGTAATAGTGCTGGAAGCTGCCAACCTGCACACCTAAAAACAATGGCTTCGAAGTTTAGAATGCCGCACATTGTGGTATGTGGTGGTCTTAGGTATAATAATGTAACAATTTAACAATTTACATTGTTACACAGTTCACAATTCATTGTTACACAGTTGTTGCTCCTTTTAACCAGTGTTCATGTTTAGGGGCAGTTATTTTTTCTTTCAATTAACGAAATGATCCTTTAAAAACTGGGGCCAAATACTGTATAAAAAATGGGCCACATTCTGCAAAATGCACCTCACTAAAATTTTGATCCTGGTTATGACTGGACGTATTTGTATGCACGCGTGCATGCTTATGTTTCTTTGGGTCTCTGAGTCTTTTTTTGTGCGTGATGTGTTAGGATTGAGCTGTCTACTCTCAGCCGCTATAGACTGCTCCTTGTACTTTGATGAGGCTGCTAGATCGATATCGCACTGAACTACCAAATGCCTGACTCCTAATGAGAGAGAAAGAGAGTGAGAAACACAAATTAGCCAGCTCTTATAGATTTTCAAACTGAATATATGGGTTTATATATGCTGCTGTGAAATGTGGGAGAAAATGGGGAAGAGACCTGTAGAGTGATATTTAATGTTCTTAGGTGCTGAACTCAAAAAGATAAAAAATCACTGATCATCTGTGTTGCTGACAAACCACACTGACTTGTATTTTTACAGGGGAAAAAAAACATTTAAAGATATCTCTCATTTTACACTGTGATTAGATCGCCTAGACACCAGTAATTGTATTTTCTTCAATACCATAGTATTCAAACCCATTTTGGGCTTTCAGCTGCAGACAGCTATGAATATAAACAGCTTGTGACAATACAATGACTTTCTGTTATTTGGTTATTTGACTTTGGCATATTTCATCCGTCACAACCAATTGAAATATTTATTGAAGACAGTGAGGGTGAAAAAGTGGGGGGTGCAGCTTTGCAAGGGTGGCAATTTTTGTGGCGTATCTTTACATTACCCCCACATATAAGCTCTGATTATCAGGCCTTGATCTAAAGCCATTATGGTCATATTTTTTGCATCCGTTTTTACCATTTTTGGCTATACTCTTTAATGACATAATTAATTGTATAGTCTGTAAAATGCAATAAAATGTGCGTATCATGGTATTTACAGCAATATTTTAAAGCACTGCTCTTAAATATCAGTAGAAATAAAAAAAAACTTTAATCAACACTTTTTAAATGTCAGACTTCTGCTTCTTCCTTAACTGCCTAAAACAGTGGTTAAAATTGGTCCCAAACACCCACATAATCTAGGTTTTTGCTCCTGTCCAACTAATAACACACAAGGAAAGACCAAAAATGTGCCAGTTTGAGAAGCACTGGCTTTAAACATGCTAAGCCAAGTGTAACTGCCACTTCCTTGTCACTGTCAGAACAAAGCCTGATATTTCCATTTTTATCGCGTTTTCAATTTTGGACATAATTGGCAAGTGCCAGCTGCCCTTTACATTGTGATCATATTTCATGATAAACGGACCAACAGAAAGGGCATAAAATTACTTGGTATTGAAATCTTTTTTTTTTTTTTAACAAAGTTACACAGAAAACTTTTTTTTCTGCTCCTGCAAAGTTTTAAAGATACAAAGATTCAGCAACGTCCTACTCTCTGTCCTATTAAGACATATGATTGGCTAGATATCACAATAACCAATTACACTCACCAGAATGAAAGTTTAAAGATCTAAGACAATTGATACAACCTTGACATGTGGAAGCAGGTTCTTCACACTTGCACATATCATTTACAAAAAGTGATTTAGGAAACAAAGTGCTTCATGTCAGGGTGCACAACCTCTGATCTAGGATGGGTGGTGTGCAGCAGAGTTTAGTGATTTACCTGTTTAAACACGTCTCCTAACCTGGTAACTGACTCCAGCATTTTTCAGCCAGGAAATTGCCGATCCATGCTAGACACTGGTCCTCAAAGACCTGAGACCCCTTCTAAAGAATGCTCTGAAGAACCTTCATTAAATAGTGTACCTCCAGTCACACATACAGACCGACTGCATGTGCACGTGCATTATGTGAAAGTCTGTGTACACTACGTATTCTGCACAACATTCCAAGGGTAAAATCAAAGCTGAAATATAGGTTCCTTGGTCATCTAAAATGAAGATAAAATTACAGCATGCTTTTATTGCCACTGGCCCACTTAGAATGTCAGAGTGATGGGGCAGTTTTTTCCTCTCCTTTCACTCTGCATTTATCCCCCCACCACTTGTCTCCTTTCCTCCACTGTGTCCTTTGCATTGATGGCTGGGTGTTTGTATGTGTAAGCCAACTCCCCGCCCCATGCGCTCTGCTAATGAGGATCAGTGTTGTTTTAAACATGAAATCGGAATCCCGGCCGAGAGCAATCGATACGCGACCATTATCTCGCTGTGTAATGATTCCGCCTCTCTTGCCCTGCCTCTCTCCCTCCCCTCTGCACGCATCTTGTCTCAGCACGTTTCCTTGTTTCCGATATTGGCTGCGAGGAGGTTATGAAGTATTGCCTCCCAAGGGCATCTCCATGCGACCGCCCCACAGATTAGCCCGCTGAGAAATGGCTGCTGCCATGGGCAATGACAGTGTGCAGCTGCTGCCTCCTACGTGAGGGAAAGAGATGGACCACACCTCACTTTTCTACCTAAGCCCACCTGGCAGGTGAATGAGGCGCTATATCTGCTCTTACCAGGAATAATTGGTGAAAATGACAGTTTGGTAGGAAAAGTTTTGGGCTGAAGTCATGGGTGGCTAACAAGTACTGGAAACTTGTGAGAAGAAAAATGTAATCTTCCTTTTTTCTTCTCTCATTTGGACAGATGTTGCTTATTATTGTTGTGTCATGCTGCCAGAAAGAGGAACAATGTTCATTTTTATTTTAGGATGGTATGAGCAGCAAGAAGCAGACAGGTCAGGAGAGCAATGCATTGTCAGTTTTTAAGAGACTGGTGAGGGGGAGACCCTGGATGATACCGAAATAACCTTTGTCAGTGTAGAAGTGTGAGGGGGAAGCTGGGTTATTCGACAGATAATGTGTACAGAATAGTATCTATAACCCTAAAGTACATGCAATAAAAGCCTAGTAAAACATTGAAGTGTTGTCATGGAGAAAGCTCTTAAATTTTAGATTGCCACTCTTCCTGCACTCGTCTCATTTGTCTAATAATTGTCTTAATTGAGTTGAGTGAAAATTTGTATTCACACATCCTATTTACTTCAGTAAAAAAACAAGTTTGGAGTAAAATTTTGTACTTCATTAGTTAATGTTGCTAACGTACTGGAGGTCAAACATCAACCAAACCTTTCTTTTGTAAATACGTGGTGAAAACATTTCAAATGCAGCAAGCAGCCAATCCAGACTACAGGGTCTCATCTGGTTTCACAAACTTCTTCGGGAATAGCAGTGCTGACCTAAAATCAATTTTTATGTAACTGCCAAATTAAATGCAGAGGAATCTGATCTGAGATCAGTCCGCTCCAGCCCTGGTGTTGTCTGAAATGACTACCTGTAACAATGTTTTGTTCGGTTTTATAGCTCACACTACTAGACTGTGTAAACTACATCAGCAATTCTGCACCACATTAATGAAGAGCTGGATGTGAAATAGAGAAAGCTGAGAGAGGTTTTGGGGATGTTTTGTTGATTTAACAATTTACTTTTAGTATTTGTTATAAATATTACACTCACATCTTCAGTACTTAACTAACAAGGCCGTTTGGACGTCAAACATGTTTTGGTTGATCGGTTATATTCTGGCTAAGCAAAACATTATGTAAAACTAGATCTTCACCAAACCATTCCATTAACTACCACTGACTAACAACCACTGGCACTGAATCAATAAAAAAAAACACCAATTTGAACATGACACATCATTTGTTTGAATGTGGTCTGTTGGAATAGAGTTTCTGTTCCTTCTGATGTTCTGTCCTTGGGCCAGCATTAGCCTGCATATTAGTATGCCTTAGTAAACTTAGCTATTTTCTGTGCTATGCTATGAGTTGTGGAATACAGCTAAGTTAAATAACAGAATGTTTTAGATCACTGAACTAAGGCCTAAGTTGTACTAGTTAAGTTGTCTAACAAGTGGTGGCTGAGGTCAGCTTCACTTGAAAACAAAGCTGCCAGAAGGATTCTTTGAAAGTGACCATTTGCCATTGTGAACACACTCAAGCACCACAACGAAATGCAACCTCTGCATTTAACCCATCACAAGTGCACACATGGAGCAGTGGGCAGCTATCAACAGCGCCCGGGGAGCAGTGTAATGGGATGGTACCTTGCTACCGAGTCCCGCCCGAGCCAGGACTCGAACCTGCGACCTTCAGGTTGCAAAGGCAGGATCCTAACCACTAGGCCACCACTGCCCACCTTTTAGTGGGCCATAGGCAAACTGCAATTGGGACTTTTTCAGTGCATTATTCTTTTAAGAAACACTTCAGTGTCCTGCCCTTCCTAGCAAGGACATTGGCTTTTATTCAAAATATTAATTTATTGGCTTTTAATAATAAAAAAGGTTAACTTTTGTTCGAAGTACATGGAAAACTGTTGAAAGGATCTTGGGTAGTAGATTTCTATGCAACAGATGCATTAGATTGGGTTGAAAAACACTGAAGGAAGTGTTCCTCAAAAAACTTTAAGCCTTTTTATTTATTTATTTATTTAAAAAATGCATGTCATACACATTTCGAATAGCACACCAGTCAAAGCTTGGGCCTCTTACACAAGACTGAAGAAAAATATCAGCTGTTCATTTTGGACTTGAAAGTGGCATCACTTTGGAAGAGAAGGCATAGTCCCTCATGGAGGCATGTGATGCCGAAGCATTCCATGTGGGCTCCAAGAATACTTGACACTGGTCTCCTGGGCACTGCCTGCCTGCTTTACTTGCTGTACATGTGGGCATAGAGCGGGAGGATAAAGGCGATCCAAGAGGCACAACGGGCATGGCTGATATGGCTGCCACCCAGCCAGGGGATGCCAACACCCATACCCATTTGTGGTGTGATGAACTACAACGAGCCTACACAATGCTCTTCTGCCAGGTAACCTGTGCCAGGCAAGCTGGCTGCCCCCCAAAACGGAAGACATGAGAGAAAAACAAAGAGAGAATCGCTTCCCGTGTTTTCTAAATTACAACTTGAGAAATGATATTATAATTCTTGCCTTGATTGCTGCCAAGTAATTGTATGGATATATCATTGCCATCACTTCCTTCTATTCCGTGCAGAGGTCAGGCCTTCTGAGGATATCATTTCTGCTCATATGCCTCTCATTTGCGTGTGGCTCTTACTGTAATGCATGAGGCGTACAGGCCGCTCTTGGACGTCTCCGTCTCGGGCAGTTGCCATGGTAATTATTAAACAGTGACTCATGAAAGAAAGTGATTGGTTTCATTTACTGATTTGATCTGAGGGAGAACATTTTGGAATGTTGTTGCCCGTCATGATGCGTAACGCTGTTAATGCCCTCAGTGCTGTCACCATGAAAAAGCTTCGTCTTATATTCACTTTATAAAGTCATTAACTCATTTCTTTTTGCAAAATTGAGGTTTATGCTGAAAAAAATGTTTACTCAAAAAAAAAAATATTTAAAGTGGTAGTGTCCTATAGTGCACCTCATAGGGTTCTTTAATTTCCCTTCTCATTGACTATTAGGAGAATTAACCAGCAATAGTCAGCAATAGTGATTAAGACAGTAAGGAAGATTGGAAGGGCAGATGCTATTGCCATATTGGCCCTTTTCCAGCAACAGTGTTGTATAGCATACGCATAGTGTGAACTTTCTCTTCCATATCAATACAAAGGCAGAAACACCACAAGTACACGGCCGTTTAAAGGTTTGAAATCATTTGTTGCAATTTTTTTCATTTTATATACACAGCAGTTGCCCTGTGATGGGTTGGCCTCCTGTCCTGGGTGTACCCCACCCCGCCTATAAGTTAAATAAAATTTGATCATTAACAAAATGCACATTTTTGTTTTATTGCATTTTATGAAAAATCCCAGTCATTCTGAAAATGGGGTCTGTAGTCCCCAAAGTCTGTCAAAGCTGAAAGTTGTTCAGCCCTGGTAGCCACCTATTCTTTCTCAGGGGAGAGAAAGAAGAACAATGGCAGAACACACTGACACCCACTAACATTGTAAACGTGGAATAGAGCAGAAGGTAATTTGTGTTTTGGGGGTTTAAAAAGTTGCTTTTATTCATCTGGCCTGTTTATCTTGCTTTTGTTGCTAAATTCAAAGTGTCTGATTAAATTAGGCTACTTTAGTTGAATGGAACATGTTAAATTGCTCCTTACGTGTTTTTACAGGTTGACCATGAAACCTGTTTACAGTGCAGTGGAAGAAAGGAAGAAGGGAAGAAAGGAAGAAAACATCTATCGCTTTCTTTTTCAGAACAGGTTGGTAATGGTGCTAAACGTAAAATTTGCCCTTTTATATCAATGTGGGAACAAAGTCTACTCCAATCTCCTTCGGCCGTTGCAGCCAAACTGGCCACCAAAGCTGCATTAAAGTGCCACTTAGGGATGTTTACGGTGGCCTAATCAGACCTGAAACCCTGAACATGGTCAGAATTGGCTTTTTCCCCTCTTGGAATATGGGCGAGGCTGCTCGCCTCACCTTTACGGCTGGCACAAGTGCGCCGCCTTGTGGCCGCTGGCTGCACTACACGGGTGAAATAGACTTCAGCCTTCAGACTGTCAGAAGGTGACGAGATGGATAGAATGGGTGGGGTGTACGGGGTCAGGTGGAAAGGTGGGGGGGGGCTGGCCAAGATTCTGTGACACCCCCCCCCCCACCCCCCAAATTACCAACCTCCTTATTTAATTGGGCTCAGACCAATCTCTGCGTGGCTTTGAGTCCCTTTAGGCAAATGTGAGCCAAAAAAAGGGAAATTTCCGGGCTCGAGGTGGGCTGACGTCTCTTTTTCACGCGATCTGTCAGTCTCAGCCCGTTCAGGGGGAGGAAAGAAGGGGGAAAGTCACGTCGACGCTGGAGTCCGCCTCTTGTCACGGACTATCTCACTCGGTATCGTTCTCAGTCTGAGCACACACACACACACACCCTCTCTCTCTCTTACTCTCCCTCTCTTGCTCACACACTCTCCCTTGCTGGCCAACGGAGCGCAGGCGGGTCTCACTTTCTCCCGGAGAAACCTGGACCTCGGGGCTGCAGCCCGGATAACGGAGAGAGCGCGTGCGATCGGAGCACCTGGTCCACGCCGCGAGTGCACAGAAGAAGAAGAAGAAGTATAAGAAGAAGAAGAAGAAAGGGAGGAGGAGGGGAGCCGCGTGCCTCGCCGAGGCTGCTGTCGTGTGTGTGGATGTTACGCGTCGCTTTGGGGAGCCCAGGAAAAGTTTCCTGCAGAGGATGCGCAGGGATTCCGGATTGCTCCTCTTCCCTTTCCGCTTTTTAACGCCGCTTGGGAGAAAACGCCTCCGCCCGAGTTCCTCCTGACTTTTCTATGCTTTATCTTTATCTTGTTTTCCCGAGGGGAAGCGTCTGTGTGCCACGCTGAGCAGCGCTCCGTGGTCTGACCTCTGCGGGGCTGTGGATTCACTCAGGGGTCCCGCTGAGCTCCCTCGCGAGAAGGTAAGACTGTAGACCCCACGGATCGTGTGTGTATGTGTGAGGGGGTCGTGTTAAGCTGAAACTCAGTTGCTGCGCGGAATAAATGCGGATGCTCAAGAAATCTGTGGCGCGCGCAGGAACCAGTGGCGCGGGCGAAGTGCTGTGTGGTGCTCTGGGGGGAGGGGAGGGGAGGGGAGGGGAGGGGGGGACTAAAGGAGCGTCTCCGTTTTTTATTTTTGGTGGTGTACAAACTATTCAGGTGTATGTTGGGTTCTCGCACACCTGCAGAAACCAAAGGGAGCCAGGTTACGCCAAACACTTCACTTCTCTCCTTCATTTCTGTGGGTAAACGCCTCCCGCGGCCGTCTGCCCCTCGTTATTTCGGAACAAAAATAAACAAACAACCGAACCAATGCCGAACATCCACGCGCACGTCCCTCCACGAACGGCCGACAAGCTAAACTTACCAGACAACTAACCTCACTCGTTAGTTTTCCCTCTGGAAGCCGCTATACGCGCCTGGGCCGGGCGCCCTGTTTACTGCGCGGAGCGGCGCGCGCGCCTGCCTGACGCGCTCGGCGACTTCTGTCCCCTGTGCGGACGGATGCGACGGAAACGAAGTCGCTCGCCTGGCTGAAAGTTTAGAATAGGGCTTTGTCCGGCGTCCGCTTCCCACGTTTCTCGAAGGGAGCGTGCACAGGGGCAAAGCGCGCGCGCGCGCGCGGCGCCGGCTCAAAGCGCCGAATCCGATCAGTTCGGAGAGCCGACTCTTTTGGAAAGTGTACACCACAGCACTAATTAGTATGAAGCACGCGGTCATCCGGCAGTTCAGTCATGCGCTGTGTACAGTACACACATGCGTGGTTTGGGACTCAGCCCGATTTTCGGCGCGCGCTGAATCGCAGTACGTGAGATCGGAAGTTGCCGCGCTTTTGTTTCGGCCCGTCCACGGTTTAGCACAGGCTGTATATACCGCCAGACAGTAAGCGAGATGTAGGAATCGGTTCAACTGCTTAATGTATAAAGAGAATTTCGCGAAGCGCACGTGACACACCTGCGACGCGCCGCGTGCGCATTCGAGCGTCGTTTCATCCTGGACAGAAATCGTCGACGGTAAAGATTATCACGACAAACTGTGACACACCTCACGGGTTCTCAAGGTTCTCGGTAAAAAAAAAGTTATTTCGTTCTGCAGACACACGTCTTTAAAATCTGTCGATGAATTTCGTTGCTCATTTCTCATGAGTCAAAACTTGTAAAGTAAAGCGTAACTAGCGCGTAAATAAGAAAGTTGTGTTTCTTGAGTGAGAATAGAGAATATATGGACTTTAGTTTGACTCGGTCGGACAGAAAACAGCCAAAACAGTGTCTTCGCGTAAATGAGGGAGTGGTGCGCGTGTGGTGTGCGTTTGAGTGAGAGTAAAGAGAATATTTGGGCTTTAGTCGGACTCGCTCCGACAGAACTTCGCCGTCGAGCAAACGCCCGTAATCCCCTCTCCATCACCTGCTCGGCGATTTCATAAACAAGCCCTGCTGCTTGAGCCAATCCCGGCTGTCCAGCAGCGCTACGACGGTCTCTCTAATCTTTAGATAATCCAAGGCTGCGAGAAAATGAATTACATTTTTTCACGGCGGCAGCCGCACAGAGAGCTCACGGTGCTCGTGTCTCTCCGCAGGTGATGTGGCGTCGTGGCTGAACATGGAGCTTCTCTGGATCTTACTCTTCTCCGTCCTCCACCGCTGTACGCGGGGCCAGGGAGTTTACGGTAAGTCTTCTCTCTCTCTTTCTCTCTCTCTCTTTCTCTTTCTGTCTGTCTGTCTGTCTGTCTGTCTGTCTGTCTGTCTGTCTGTCTGTCTGTCTGTCTGTCTGTCTCTCTCTCTCT
>JBBPDA010000145.1:26137095-26150354 GCA_037974385.1 Arnoldichthys spilopterus
TCTCTCTCTCTCTCTCTCTCTCTCTCTCTCTCTCTCTCTCTCTCTCTCTCTCTCTCTCTCTCTCTCTCTCTCTTTGGTAGGTATTGTCATTGGTGTAGTTTGGGAGTTGTGCTTTTTTTTTTCGCCGCTGGGTAAAGTTTGTAAACTTTTAAAGGGTATTTTAGCTTTAAAGCACCCATTTTATGTCCTCCCACAATTTGTGCACGTTTGTGTTACTGAGCCGTAAACAAAGTCCTTCATGTTTGATCTTCTTGGTTCATTGCGGAGAAAGTGATTTCTGGTCTCTGCAATGCAAATATATAGATAAACATATCATAAATAATATCATTTCGTCAGCATATGTTTTCTGGGTGTTTGTGTGTAATATAGGAAATAGTAAATGAAGAACAAAATGTCACTAGTCTCCATTTATACCCTTCATGTGACTCAAAAATCGCGGAACAGCATTTTGAAGATCTTCTTTGCATGTTTTGGTTTCATGTAATAATCTTGTGTGTGTGAAAGAGAGAGAGGCATTTTTAAAGGTATAGGGCTGCTTGATTATTGCAAAAAAATAAATAAAAAATCAGGCCAGTGGTGGTGTAAAGGTTAGGGAGTTGGACCTGTGATCTGAAGGTCAATGGTTAAGGTACAACTGAAGTAGCTGTGAGCAAGGTCCCCAAGCACTACTCCCCAGGCACTGCCCATGTCAGCTGCCCACTGCTCCTACACAGATGGGTCAAATGCAGAGGTCGCATTTTGCTGTGGCGCGTCTGCTGTGCTGTGTTCACAATGGCAAATCACTTATTTTCATTATCACAATTATTTTGATCAGTATGAAGATCCTGTTTATTCTACAAGATTACTTGTTGACTTTGGAAATGCCACGTTTACTGAACTTGTCTTTTTAAATAGAATCCAACTGCAAATCCACCGCAGTCACAGGCATTGTGTACAGCAGCCCCGATCAGCTCAGAAAAACCCACTGGGATCTAGGAGTAACACAAGACAAAGTGAGAGCAAACGTTCAGACGTTTGGTTCCTATCACAACACTTCTGACTCGGCAAGTTTCACTTGTGCACTGGACCTCAAACCTTCCTTAATGACTAAGATCTTTATTGATATAGCACACAATTTCAGAAATAAGTGAAATTCCCCTTGGAGAATCTATGCTGATAGATCCTGGATGTTTCTAGAAGTTCTACTACAGTAACAAAGGGAGGTCGGTACTGAATGCTTGGGAACTACTTCTACTGGAGTGTGGTTTCTCTACCTACCACTGACAGTTTGACTGACGGCCTTTTTGAAAGGATTGAATGTTTTGGCGTGCCATTATAATAGGTAATTCTATTTAATACATCAGGCTTGCCTCTGATGAGTGTCTCAGTAAGTCAGTAAATAAAGCTTCTTCTTTATGTCTGAGGCATCTCTCTGATGGGATCTTGATTAACCCTGGATGTTTGCTGTGTCCGTTTTTCAGCAAGCTTACTGTTAATCTAGCTGAGAACAGTTTTGTTGAGCCTAGTGGTGTACGTACAAAAATGAGAAGAATTTTAGAAAAATAAGAGTATTTTTGTTTTTCGTCCATTGATTAAAGTAAAACCAGTAGATAGAAATGATTAAAGCCTTAACTCTGCTTCCATTTTGCCACAAAGTAGGCAAATGCTCTCTAAAGCAGACATGGGGAAGTCTATACATTTAGAACATATGCATTGTCACTGTCAAAACAAATCTCTTATGTCCCTTTTTTAATGTTTATCGTTGTGTTTTACATTTGCTGAAAGTGCCAGCTGCTTTGAACTTTGCCCAAATGTCCAGTTTCCAAAAAGAACGCACGTAAAACCTTGTATGTCCATTTTAGTCATGTTTGTTTTACATTGTTACAGAATTTGGAAACAGCTGACATTTACACTGTGTCCAAATTTTACAACGAATGGTGCGAAAGACACTTCTTAAATTGATTGACTGATTCTTAAAAGTACATTTAACATTGACCTCTATTGTAAGCTAAGATGATTTTATGCTCGTCTTGTAAAGTTGCCATGTTGGAGACACATTTTTATGGTCTGATAGCATATGTGATATGTGGGTTAATATGGGCGTGTGTACAGATGATTTGAACACATCTAACTGTTTTATAGCCAGAAGAGGAGCCAAAAGAGCCCAAAATCACATGTATTAGCATAAAATGTGGGGGAAATAATTAAGTCATTAGTTTAAACTCTGGTAAATGTTTTTTAGATCTTTAAAAGAGTATCTGGGGTCTTGGGAGTTAAAAGTTTATATATATTTTAGAAAGAAAGATGTTAAAACAGCCAGACTTTTCAACTGTGCTTCGTGATTTTTGCCAAGCTGCATCGTTGGATTTGTGTTGCTGTTATCTGCATATCGCAGAGTCCTTAGAGGAAAGGGACAAACTACAGGGATTGTGTGTGGATGTGGGGGGTGTGGGCACGCACATGTGTGCATTGGAAGGATATTTTCCCAGTGATTCTCAGCACTTTTTGTTTATCTCACTTTTGTGTCTCTTGCATCTTGCAGCTGAATTTATTTTGGATGCTGAATATTGCCCTTTTTTAATAAGCATTCATAATTTATTGGTGTGGCTGTGAGGCAATGAGAAAAAACGAGAGCGATATAATCACTAGCTTATGTACTTTATGCAACTCTCTCTCTCTCTCTCTCTCTCTCTCTTTCTCTCTCTCTCGCATGCTCTCTCGCTCTCTATCGCAGTGTTCAATCACCAGAGTCAGTTCCAGCATCAGAATATCAAAGACTGACAGTGTTAACAGCCATTACAATCTTAGTTGGGCTTAATGAAGTGCTACTATGCTTGCCCCTTAATTTGCTTCTTAATTAATCAATTAATCTCTCACTAATGAGCCTAGTGGGCTGTGGCATTCCCACATGGATAGGTCAGTTATCCATGGCCCTGGGGCAAATGGAAATGTACTTGTATTGAAGAGAAGGAAAGGTCCCAGCTGAGACAGCTGTAGACCATTCACTATTGGATTCATACTCCCCTTATTCACCGCTCAAGTCCCTTTTAAGAACTGTAGCGCACTAGAGGCTAGATGATGCTGATGAGATCTTAATATGTGGCTTTTAAAATAAGGTCACGTCTCTCTTCTAACCCTCTTTTCTCTGTTTCTCTTTAATCTTTCATATTTCACACAGACTAGCCACACTTTCCCAGTGACTGTGGTGCCGCACTCCACTACCCCTGTCTTTGTTACCCGTTGTGGCCTGACGTTTTGCTTTCATTATTTTTAAACCGTCTGAATGTGAGCAACTTAATTTTGTGGTAAAGGCCTCTGCAGGCACCTGGGTGGAAAGGTTAGGGAGAATGCCGGCGCAGTTAATTAAGGACCAGGCACACATAATCATAGATTGTACGTGGTTTCTTCTCTCTTGCTTTTCATTTTCTTTTGGCACTTGTTTTTGCAAAGAGTCTTCAAACTCGGCTGGACTTCCTGTGTAATAGGCCCCAAACATTTTATCGATTGGCCCATTTTATCAGGTGAAATTGTGTCTCTGCAGATTTGTCAGCTTTTGGAGACAAACTCATCAGCGAAGCACTGATATTAACAATGGCTCCTGTTATTCTGTGATTAACTGACACCTGTGATGTGATTAAAACTGTTCACTTTGTGAAATTGAATGGTTGCAGATCACTTCTTTTTAATAGAGACTGCTGAACTGGCTCGCCCCCACACACCCAGTTTTAGTGCCAATTCAGGCTAAACTAGTAAAACTGGTAAAAAGAACAAAAACAGGTGAAATGTATTCAAAGAAACCTAGATATCACATAAAAAAGTTGGCGATCTAAGAAAACTTGAACAAATTCAAAGTAATTAAGAGAAAACAGAGACAAATATGTACTTTTTCAGATTCTCTTATTCTTAAAATAATAGAAATAGTGACCAGTGGAACCATTTGACCATTCACAGCTGGCAATAATGCCAGATCTGACAATCGTATCTGTCTGTAAAGAACTGTTAATAAGGAGAATTTGATAAATCTTTGTTCTAGAGAAATGTATTGAGTTACAGCTGTTCACAGCAGTCGTGATAGGAACTAGACATCTGAAGAGGGTCATACTTCTAAAAGCCACCACAAAAAAGTTATTCCATGAAACTGTACCAGATATACATTCTGTTGTAACATATTTTTGGAATTCCAGTCAGGGTGGAAAGGTACATGCGTGGTATTGTAAGAAAACATTTTTTGGTCGATGGTAGTTGAACTAGCCTGGGACAGGCGATAAGGAAAGGTCCCAATGATGGGTGATCTGTAGTCGTTAAATTTCAACCACTCTAAATTATTTGATTTATGTAAAAAGTTTAAAAAACAGTGGAATTCCCATTTGACTGAAGCTATCGGCATCTCCTTTACCTTTTGCCGTATATTAAATTATAAAAACTGATATTGGTCGTTATTGGAGTTTGATGCTCACTCTGGTATCACTCGGTTAGGCCCTACTGCGTTACAGCAGTTGGGTCTCCATAGAGAACAGCAGCCGTGTACAAACAAATGTAGCCTACTGCATTTTCACCCAATTAACTTCTCGCTTCTGTGTGCCACCTGATGTGTTCCTGCCACTAGCCAGAGTGTGTAGTTCTTCCTTTTAGTGTTGCTCTGCCACTCACTTCTGTTTGCTTTAAAAACAACTCTCTCCTGACACCTCCTTTCTGTTTTCTCACGGTTTCTCTAATGTCCGTTCTCTTTTATCCCTCACTGTCTCTTTTTTCAGCGCCCCTTCCCTTCTCTTTTGGTTCTGGCAGGTCAGTCTGTGCTTACAGTGTATATGTACTGAGTGGAGAATCTGATATTACAATAATTTACATTTTCTTCAATAAACCAGTCACTGAATCACTGAATTTCAAATTTTTCCATGATTCATTTTGATTCATTAGTTTATTTTAGAAAAAATATTTATTGAATATCAAAATATTTGAAAAAAAATTCATACACAAATGTGACTGGAGAAACGAATGCAGAAATGCAAACAGTGACAACACTAAGCTTTTATTTTTACTTCTATATTTGGGAATAGCTTGTGAATGTTAACAGATACATTTCAAAATGTCATTGTCCTGAGCACAGAAGCGAAGTTTTTTGAAACAACAGACATTTTTTGTTTATTTATGGCATAAGGGATTGGATAACACACCTTGTACCCAGGAACAAGAATAAAATGGAACTGTTACACAGTTATTGTGTGTATAGTGTGGTGCTAATATCTCAAAATTACCTCCAAGATTGAGGCATTTTTTCATCATGTAGACATTATTTTGATGGACCAAATTTTCTAACTGTGGGCCCATAGCTAACAGTCCTTGGTGTCCGTTTCTGTTCATCTTTGTGATAGGAGAGCGATCTCCTTCTAAAGCTGCTTTACTTTTCCTCTTTCTTGCCTTTCCAAGGCTGAACAAAAAGCTCAGAGTGTGTCTTCAGCTTAAAAAGGTTACTGGAGCAGGGTCGCTGAGGAGTGGTCACCAGATAAACAAGTGGACTCAACTGACCTTTTCAATGAACTGGGTTGAGCTTCTGCTTTCTTCTCGCTGAGACTGGCATTATGGAATGGAACAGCATTTCATTTGTATGCATGTGTGCGTGAGTGCGCGTGTGTCCATGTCCAAGGGGCAGAGATAACAAAGAGTTTTGTGAGTGAACAGTTGGCATGCTATGACTAATGCATGAGGATGTCTGGGTGATAGTGAGCAACAGAAACTATACAACCTCAATCTCTCAGTCTTACCCTCAATATGAGCTCTGTGGTCGTTTCTCTCTTTTTTTCCAGGCTTTTCATTTGCTCATTCTTAATTCTTAGTCTTTTAAACAGATGGATGAAACCATTCATTTTTTTAGATCTGTCATTGTGTCACTTATAGAATAAAATCGGATATGAAACGGAAAGTCCAAAAGCAAAACCAGAGTTCAGGACACTCTGGGCCAAAAATCTAAACTGAAATTCAGGACACTCTGTCAAAAACAAACAAAAAAACTGACGATAAATGAAATGTGCTTATTTAAATGCAAAAAATGAAGGAATACTTTAGTAAACCAGGGTCTTCAACAGCAGAGAACTGCTTGACCAAGATCCAAGGCAACTGTTGGTTGCTTTTCATTTGTTCATTCTTAAACCTTAGTCTTTTGTGCAGATAGCCATTACCGCTATTGTGTTTTAGATTCAGTATCAACTAGTGGTGTAACAATACATCGATCTGTATTAACGCATTGACCAAGATGGTGTGTGATCCGATGTATCGATGACCTTTAATAATAAAATGTTCACATTATAATTTGTTTGCAGATGTAAGTTCATGGAAATGTAGCAGATTTTGTGAAATGTCACCATATTTAATACTGACTGCAGACCCCAGTATCAAACCATTGCTGCAAATAATAAGTGAAAGTGACTATTTGTCATTGTGAACACACTCAAGCACCACAACAAAATTCAACTTTGCATTTAACCCATCACACGTGCAGCAGCGGGCAGCTATCAACAGCACCCGGGAAGCAGTGTAGCGGGGCAGTACCTTGCTCAAAGGTACCTCAGTAGTGCCCGGGCCGGGACTCGAACTTGCAACCTTCAGGTCTCAAAGGCAGCGTCCTAACCACTAGGCCATCACTGCCCGCAGTGGTATGGTATGGAAAACAATCATAATGTCAGCTAAAATAATCGATGTAGGATTGAATTGTAAAGAAACTTGTGATTTACGCCACTAGGATCAACTGATATGAAATAATGTACTTACAAAATTAATGAATCCATATCTGAAAAGACACAGTGGGCTAAAAACCCAAAAAGGTTTCTAAATTATTATTGCATGTACAGTACATAAGCATTTTCTCTATCAAATCATTGAGAATCAAATGAGAGCTGTAAGGAGACTAATGCAGAACTGATGATCTTTTCCACAGTGCCAAAACCTTTTGGAAACTTTGATGCGTCACTAATCCTGTTTAAATACTTTGATACATGCACATATACAGTGAAAACTTTTGTGAATTCTGCAGTGAACTGGTAAATTGATGCTGTCAGCACAAAAATCTTTTATCCTAAAAAACCTAGTACACCAGCCTTAGGCGAATGAAACAACATTGGTCAGTTCATCATGAAATTTCACACAATGTAAAAGACACTATTTTGCAAATTATGCAATGAATGAATAAATTAATGTAGAATAAAAATCGAGATACACATGAAAAATGTATTCCAAATCTGTCTGTGTGTGTGTCTGTGTGTGTGTCTTGGAAAAGGGTGCGAGCAGAAGTAGTTTCTGTTCTGTGCATTTATTTGCTACTGTCACTTTTTCCCTTTTTCAGCATCAAAGACATATTTTACTGCTTAAAGCAAACACGTGAAATCAAAAGACACATCCTCTCTGCCTGCAAACTCTCTTTTTCATTTGTTTATCTCTCTCTGTGACATACTCTCTCCATTCCTCACCTTCTCATATCTTATCTACCTTTCATCTTTGTGTCATCCTTCCATTGCTCTCTCTCTCTCTCTCTCTCTCTCACTCTTTCACCTTTGTACTGAACAAAAACAGGATAAATTGCACATTGCACAGGCTTATTGAAATTATCTCCTGATGATAGGCGAGTTATACATTGTTTTAGCTAATTTTGCTTTTAGGATGTTCTACACTGGCTCAGCAGAAGCACTTACATCCATGGCTTGTGAGATGACACGTTTCTTCTTCATTAAGCATAAGTGTCATTGGTTTGTTTTACACAATGTTAAATTTAGCTCACAAGAGTTTGTAGACCGAGACACAATCATTATTTGGCAAGTCCAGACATGTAAGGTGAGAGACACTGCAGACGAGTGAGGAAGTGGCGGATAGGTGTTGTATTCGAATTTGAATGATTTTGTCCGTTTCAAGTGTGGCTGTAGGGATAGACTAATATCATGCATTCTGTAAGAGAGGTGTTCAGACGACGGCGTTCAGACTCCAAGTTGCGATCATTTCTTTTATGTAGTCTGCGTGAAGCTTTCTGCTGAGCGCTCATGGAAAAGCACAGCACATCATCTACAGAGTTCTTCCTAGTTGCTCATACAATATGGAGGTAGCGGCTGCTTTGACTGTTTTCAAACATAATGAATTGTATTCTTGCTTTGTTTCTTTTTATTTGTGTGTGTTTTGTTGGGGAAATATTATTAATTTGTTTTTATGTGTTGATCACTTGTCTCAGTCGTCAGCGTTCTTTCAAATCCATATTTGGGATTTACCTACTTGTTACCTGTCTGATAGGAAAAGAACAAAACTCTTTGAGAAGGAAGTTAATCACGCACAAAGTGCACCACAATGAAATGTGACCTCTGCATTTAACCCATCACATGTGCACATGTGGAGCAGAGGGCAGCTATCAACAGCACCTGGGGAGCAGTGTAGCAGGACAGTACCTTGGTCAAGGGTTCCTCAGTTGTACCAGGGTTGGGCCTCAAACATGCAAACTTCAGTTCACAAGGGCAAGGTCCTAACCACTAGGCCACCACTGGCCTAATGGTCTTTTTTTAGTTGTGGATTGTTTTAGATATTAAAGTCTTTTAGCACAGAAACAGTTTGTCCCAGAGTAGGGTATGCTAGCAGTTTCCATTAACTAGTAGAACCAGCAGCTGTCAATAAATCCCATTTGTTGTCGTACAGTAGCATGAGGGTTGACTGGGATCGAAACTCAATGGAAAGCAAGAAGAGGACCACCTCCCAGTAGAATGCTTCTCAGCTTTGGTTTGGCACACCTAACTACTGTGTAACTGCTTGTAACCTTCTAGATTTATGTCTTTTTTCATATTTGTGTTAGCCAGTGTCCCAGTTTTGGTGTTTTTTTGCCAAAAAACAGGTGGCCCATTATAAATGAAAACCTTATGTTTTATTGCACCAGTTTAATGTCTGAACACTATCACCTGTAATGCTTCTTTGCGCAACTTTGTGTTCATTGCTGTTTTCACATTGAGTTTAGCAGGTTTACTGAAAGGAGAGCTAAGTTGCATTCACTAGTAAAATAATTCAATAGACAGACAAAAATCTCAAGGAACTGATGGCTCAGCAAATATTTTTGACATTTTATTCTTAATTGCACTGTTATAGAATTGAGCTCTGAAGAGTTAACAAAACTTACTCCTGAATACTAAATATGGAGCTGAATGCCTAACAACCAATGAATCTATGCATGAATCTGTATGATTGTCTGTCTGACTGTCTGTCTGTGCAAAATTGTTCTGTTACAGTACTTAGCTACTCCTTGTGTTTGTTAGTTTTAAGAGAATGCCACTACTGTAGCATGTGACATAATTTGCTCAATTAAATGTTGTACTACATGCAGTTCTCTCATATTCTAAGATAGATTTGTTAATGACTGGACTGGGTTCATTCTCTTATGTTTTTAGTGTCCAATCCAGCATGTTCTGATGCTACCAGTTTGATATATGTACTATGTGTCTGATCTGTGGCATTGCTATTAAGCATAAACATATGTTAGGAACATTTTAGTGCCCGTTTCCCAGACACTGGATTAAGCCATGTCTTGGACTCCAATTTTGTCCAAATTCTTCTTAGTTTAAATTTAAGTGTAATCTGGGAGTGTGGAGCAAATAATTTGCTGATAAAATTTCCATTTCCATTTGTCTCTTAGTCACCAAAAACCTCAGGCTGAACAAAACTGTACCACTGTGATCAACTGCCTACAACCACGTTTTTGTAGGTTCTGTTGTTGATAGATTTTGCAGGATGCAATGGCTGTTGTTGAGCGATTATTGTCTCGCACTGCATTCTGAAGTCAGTCATTGACAGAAGAGACGCAAGCGTGGAGATATTTCTCCAACGAAACGGAACCTAGCTGTCACTTCCCGAGGCACTGATGGATGCCTTTGATGCATATTTTACAGCGTATTGATTTATAGAATGTATTCTCTTTGAGTTTTGTTGAGTGATTAAACTCCATCTATGCAGCGAGAACCTGCGAGGCTCAATCTCGGCGCTACCTGCTGAGCCCTGGGAATGGAGATATCTTTTGTTGCTTTTCGTGCATGTCCTTCTTCGTTCTCCTCTGGTTTTGAAACATGTACTCCTCAGTGCCTCATAACGTTACAGCGGAAAGCTTGCTTTTGTACGTCTCATGCAAGATTGTTTTTGTCCTCAGCTGACTTTGTCGTAAGCCAGAGCATCGCGCTGTATATCCTCTCAGTGAAATATGTCCTACTGCTCAGTTTTCTCAATGGCCGTTCTTGAGAATAATTACGTTCTTGTTTTCCTGTAAGTGCTGCACAGAAAGACTTCTCAGCAGTTGTTTTCCGAGTGTGATCCTTTTGCATATTCACTGTTTATGTAATTGGACAGAAACCTGTTAAAATCTGAAAAAAACTGCCGCTTGTTTCTCCTGCCCTCCCTCTCGTGTACTCCATAACACCCCATCTCACATACTTCTCTCCTGCCTTTGCAAGTTAAATCTCCCACGAGTGGCGATGAGTAATGTCACAAGGAGTGTTGCATGTTAAACAAAGCTCTTACTGTTGAATCAGCAACTGTTTGTTTATTGGGACGAAAACCTCAGATGGTCCCTAAATCACAATCCAGTTTAATAATGAATGATAATATTCTTCATCTTATTATTATTCATCCATCTTCTAAACCGTTTTTTCTGTTTCTGGGTCGCGGGGAAGCTGGAGCCAATCCCAGTTGATTGTAGGCCTAAGGGGTGGTACACAGACAACCATTCATACACACATTCACACCTATGGGCAATTTTCCAATCCAGTCAACCTACTGCAAGCCTTTCGGACAGTGGGAGGAAGCCGGAGCACCCGGAGGAAACCCACGCCAACATGGGGCAAAGGCACCTGTGGCCAACCTGGGGATCGAACCCAGGACCTTCTAACTGTGAGGCGACAGTGCTAACCACTGCACCACCGTGCCGCCTAGGTCAAAGGTCTATAAGCGGAAAATATGAGTTTAAATCTAGACAGGAATGGACATCACACAGTGTCAACAAGTGTGAAGAAGTTTGTTTTGAGAAGATTTAAAAATAGAAAGACAGTCAATGTTTTGGATGTCTGGTGGAAGGAAATTCCACAGACGAGGAGCAACACGGATACACGCTCTAGAACCCATGGTAGGCATACAAGCAGAAGGTGCAGTGAGACCGATAGAAGAGGAAGCTCTAAGAAACTGTGAGGGTGTGCAGATGTGGAGGAGATCATGGAGATATGGAGTTGCCAGGTTATGAAGTGTCTTGAAGGTGAGAAGCAGAATCTTAAAGTCAATCAGGTGTTTAACAGGGAGCCAGAGAATTTGCAGTAGGACAGTGGTTGTCAAACTTTTTTTTTCATCATTCCCCATTTTGTACTTCACACCCCCATCACCTCAACAAAAAGCCAGGTTTAAAAATGTTAGATTTATTGAAATATCATTCTAAAGTTCTAAATCAAATAATAATATACAATTTTAGGTCCAAACATAGAGAAAATAAAAGTGCAGTTGTTATCATCACAGCATAAGTGGCTGCAATGAGACTGTTTGAAAGAATTTGTTTGACAGAGGGATAGCTTTCAATTTTCTCATCAAGCATAACTGACACCATGTCTAAAGCAGCGGGTGCAACTTTGAATGCAGCCATTTGTGCTTTGCAGTTTTACCATGCGATTTTCCTGCTGACTGTATTCTGCCAGTTTTCTCTGAAAGAAATCTAGTGGCTTATTGATTGGGATGTGTGGTCTCCAAGTGTCTTCTTAATTTGTTGGGTCCAGTGGTTTAAGACACAAAACACACATGGGTCTCTCCTCTGCTCCCACCACACCTACCGTGAATCCAAGAGCAAGATAAGCTTTGCCATATTTCTTTTCTGCTGACTTTTTGGTTGATTACCATCTTGTTTTTTTCTGCTGGTGCTGCATCACCTGTTTCTTGGTCCATGTAACGAATTAATCCATTCCATAAAGTTATGCCCACGTCTGCCTTTCTGAGAACACCTCCGTGTGAAAGTTTGCTTATTGTGCCACTGCAGACGTTAAATATTTTCCCCATGGTTCTGTGTTACAGGCTGGTTTCATTTACGTGTATTAATAACTCATTTGCTCATGTTTGTATGAACATTATTGTTAATAATTGCATTCATAAAAATCTCGTTAGTCCCACCCCACCTGTCATGTCTCTATTTCCCACTGCGTTCTTTACTTTGAGAAATGCTGCTGTAGGACAAGGGCGATATGTTCAAAAAAAGAGTTCTAGCAATGATACGAGCAGCTGTATTCTAGACTAACTGAAGTTTATGAAGTGAGGAAGACTAGTGAGAAGAGAACTGCAGTAGTCGATATGGGATGCGACCAAAGCATGAGCAAGAATACTCAGGCACCACAACGAAATGTGACCTCTGTATTTAACTTTTACGCATGTGAAAAAATGCAGACAGAGCAATGTTACTGATGTGAGATTCAAAACATAGGTTACTCTTGATGATGACACCCAGACTCCAAACATGGTTAACTGTAACGATATCCGTATTCAGTAAAAAAAATGAAAAAAGTCAAATCTGGGAAGGGTACTTTTAGAACCAACAAGAAGAAGCTCAGTTTTGTCACTGTTCAGTTTGGAAAATAAGACGACAGCCAAGATTTAATTACATTTACTATGGACTTGTTTCTACAGCCCATTTTACAGTAGATGAAAGACATATCTGGTATTGTTAATGGGCGTAATGTGTAATTGGTATTGATTCTCAGAGATTCTGTATTGTCGCTCGGCAAAGGCAAACATGAGAATCTACCAGTAGGCACAGGATCAAGGCCTGTTTCTTATAGAGAGCTGTGCTCAAGTCTTTTATCTCAAGTCATTTATCAAGAACAAAATTCAGGCACAAGCTGTGGAAATTTCTATAATTTGCAGGTCATATCCCCTGTTTGTGGCCACCCTGATTTTGTTTGTGCATTGTGTGTAGATTCATACACTCAGAGGACTTGCAGGTGTTTGTTCTCCTTCTGTAGGATGATCATTTTCTTTCTTTTCTACTCCCTCTTTTTCTCTGCATGAAATATTTATACATAAACATCTTCCCTGCAGTCATTTGCCAGTAAGGCCTGCTCATTGATTAGACATTGTTTGCTGTGATTTGTGCTTGATGAATGAAAGTAGATTAATGCCTGCCTACACGCCAGGCTTGTGCGTGCGTGCATGTGCATGCGTGTGTGTGTGTGTGTGTGTGTGTGTGTGTGTGTGTGTGTGTGTGTGTGTGTGCGTGCGTGCATGTGCATGCGTGTGTGTGTGTGTGTGTG
>JBBPDA010000145.1:26161475-26177680 GCA_037974385.1 Arnoldichthys spilopterus
GTCTCTCTAGCTAGTTAAGTCATTGCAGTTGTAAGAGTGTCCATGGGTACGTTTTCCTATGTGTTTTATAACTGTCTGTGTAAAAAAAATGCTTAAATCTTGAGTCTTTAATCTTGAATTGATTATTTGCCAAATTCCAGCAGTATCTGACCTATAAAGATGTACACATAAGTAAATGGGGCATATGAGTGAAACAACCTAAGACATTTGTAACTGAAATTGCATTTTGCACAGTATGGTGTAAATATAGAGTAATTAGTTTAGACAGAATTAGATTTGATTTGTCTAGGCAGTGGTAGCCAAGTGGGTTAGACCTGGCCTTTGTGAACTAATGGTCACTGGTTAAAGTCTTGGCCTGGGCACCACTTAGGTACCCTTGAGCAAGGTAGTGTCTCGCAATACTGCTCCCTGGGCTTCCTCCTTTTTGATGGCTGCACTGTGCTCCACATGTGCATGTGTAGAGGGTTAAATGCTGCGGTCACATTTCGTTGTGGTACTTGAGCGTGTCTGGAGTGTTTTCACAATGACAAATAGTCACTTTCTCTCTCTCTCTCTCTCTCTCTCTCTCTGTCTCGATCTGTCTGTGTGTGTGTGTGTGTGTGTGTTTTGTGGTAGAGCACAGAGAGGCAGAGAAGGCATTTTAGTCACAAAGGTAGCAGCATGTCATTATTTGTCATTAGCCCATATTCATGAGTCTGGGGCTGTAAAATTATCAGTGAACAACAGAATGTACACTAACAGATTACACAGATCACAGAAACATCATCTGTTTAGTTTTCAACAGCACTTCAACACAAAGCAGCACTGATTACGCAGCTAACCAAGATCATTCATGCATTGAACATCATTTGTTCACATAGCTGCATTCAGTAAACTACTGAAAGAGATTCACTCATTGTCCATTTCTCCTTGCCCGACATGGCATTGGTTTGCTATGTATTGGTTGCTGTTGCATTTTCAGACTTTCCGGCTCGCATACAGATGCCGCCTAAAGTAAGTTAGCAGTAGAGCCACTACTGTATCAATGCACATGTAACTGTCAGCTTATCCACAGGTCTAGAGTTTGCAGAGAAACATATAGGGATACTTCTCACTTCTCCTTTGTATAATTACACAGCTATTTTACACCATAGGAGTCTGGAGACAAAAGGCTCAGCGTCCCTCAGCTGAAACGAAGAATTGTCTGTGATTTGTCTAATATCACCATTCTGCCATTTTTCTTTGATGAACAGCATCTTCATTTAATCTGTCTACTGGTACTTGCCACCTTTTGCTTGATCAGTCACATGATTTATAATCTGTTTTTATTTAAATGATCTGTTCAGTGAATGTTTTTCTATCGTAATGTATTGCATTTCTTTATATCAATCCTCAAGCGGTTTGTAGAAATCTGAAAAAGGTTTCTTGTTTCAGATTGCTGACTCAAAGCCGAGTGTACAATAGCCTACAAGTGTGCTTTTGAATAAGTGTCTTTAGCAGTGCTTTGGCTTTGTGGGCCTCCAATGGGATTTGGGAGTTTTCTTCTGGCCTGTATCGTATTGCCTCGGCAGTAATACATATTTATTGCCTCCGTCCTTCTTTCCTGCAATGATCTGTGGAAGTAAATCTCGTGCTCAGTGCCCCAACCCTGCCTTATACACGCTCACATTTGTATTTATGACTCCATTTACTTGTGAATTAAGTCTTTTGCCTTTTGTGTACATCAATTTTCCCAAGACTTCAGTGAGTAGAGGGTGATTAATTGTGTTGGAATAGGTGAACTCCTCCACTTCTTGCAGTAGCTTAGTTATATGCCTACACAGAACTGCACACAGGTCATAAAAACATAGGGAAACGACGAGGTAAAGCTGTATGCTGTAAATCAGAAGGGGTGAGGGACATACACAGCAGTTCAGCAATTATTTGGCCAATACATATTTGTTTCTGTGAGCTTTTCAGAGTTGAGAACATCTGCAGCCTCCTTGTGCTTTTCTTTATCCTATTTTACATCAGATGCTACAAAGCATTTGGTGCTTCTGTGGTTTAGCTTCAACGTCGTGTTGAAATTAGCCATTATTTACTTTAGCTAACCCTATGTGCGGTTAAACATGAGCACTAACATTGGTTTCGTACTTCCATATTTGCCAGCTTTCTAGCAGAGGGTGCTGGGAAGTTCAAATGAATAATGATTGTTTTAAAAGAAGATGTCTGCCAAATTTTGACTTTCTGAACTTTTTTTTTGATTTCTTGGTATAGAAATCTTAATATATTTTTACTAGGGGTGGGCGATATGGAAAAAATATCTTATCACAATATTTTGAGACATTTTCCTGATATGCGATGTCACAATATCAACAGTACCATACCTTCCAAAAAACAAAAGCATGAGTACAAATCATTTTCATTTAGTGTTTTTCACATCGCAATACAATATGTTCACTTAGGCAAGACTACTGATGCTCTTCTTAAAATTAAACATGAAGTTTGACAGTTTTTTAAAAGAACTAACGATATGCAGATATGCTCAGAATTGGGATCATCAACATATTGTGACCACAGTTTGTCACAATAACAATAAATATCATCATATTCCCAAGCTCTAATTTCAAGTC
Source organism: Arnoldichthys spilopterus (assembly GCA_037974385.1). Classification (NCBI taxonomy): domain Eukaryota; kingdom Metazoa; phylum Chordata; class Actinopteri; order Characiformes; family Lepidarchidae; genus Arnoldichthys; species Arnoldichthys spilopterus. Next base: position 26,164,067 of record JBBPDA010000145.1, read on the forward strand.
AAAATACCTGAAAAGCACAACAGTTTCTGACATTGATTGAACTTTCTCATATTTTAATGCACAGAAGTGGTTAGTTTTCATTAAAGGTTTCCCCTAGGGGACAATGCCTCCAGACCTTGTATTATTTGGTTGCTTTCTGAAGTCTTCTTTTTCTTCTTTCTTGCCTCATGAGTTTGCAAGTTTCATCATAGACAAATAATATCTGTGCTAGAAATAGTGCATTGGTTAGTGCTACATTAGAGGTAATTACAGGGTATTATATTAGTGTGGTTATACAGTTATACAGCTTGTATCACGAGCGATCGTATTATTAAAGCACATAATCATAAGACGTGCTGATGAAAACTGGTTCAACGTGGGAGCTTCTTTTACTTTGTTGATACATGTGATAGTAAGTAGTGCATAAAGTGTGTAGACTTTCTGAATAAGCAGAATATATTTATATATAAGTCAACATTGGACAATGGAGATATGGATAAAAATCCAGTTACTAATACAATATTAAAAAACATAGTAGCTAATATATGCAATTACTACTGTTATAAGGTAAACTCACAAAACATGTCAACAGTAAATGTTGGCAGCTATTTCCACAGATCAAGTAAAATCAAGTCAAGTCGGCTTTTATTATCATTTCAACCATATACATTTCACACAGTACACAGTGAAACAAAACAATGTTCCTCCAGGACCACTGTGCTACATGAAACACAGGACCACAAAACTACACAACTAACAACATAACGTGCATTGTGTGCAAAGATGTGCAAGCATTGCAGGACAATGCAAAGACAGACGGGTACAAACAAAGACAACAAACAAAGTTATGTAGCAGGATGTGCAAAAAATGCAATAATGTGATTGTAAACAATGACCGAGGGAGCAGGAAGAATGCTGCAGCATAATGTTAAATATTAATAAATATGCTGGTGGCTTTGCGGATGCAGCATGTGGTGTAAATGTCCATGATGGATGGGAGAGAGACTCCGATTATCTTTTTAGCTGACCTCACTATCGGCTGCAGGGCCTTGCGTTCCATGACTGTGCAATTTCCAAACCAGACAGTGATGCAGCTACATAAAGATAAGACATGTATCAAGAAACATTAATTTCCATTAAGGTTGTCTCCATTAAGTCAATTATTTGATTAAAATGGATAAATCTGCAGTAATATTTTGTGATGTTTGTTTGCATTTGCAATACACAAACATGTATTTCTGTGGATGTTTTACACTACCAACAACACTAGCATTTGGTATTCAAAACAGGCCTAGAAAGCTTACGTACCTCTCCTTGGCACTAGTGATACAAGGGTTTTTTTAATAAGGTTTTTAATACCTGCTTAATACCCACCCTGGCAGCCATTAGTTTGAGATACATAATGTTTTAGTTGTCAACAGGAGGATGTGTGTGTGCAGGGGGTTCATGTAGATTTTTAACTGTAATATAATGCCAGTACTGTAGCAGGGAGAGGTTGCTAGCCATTGACAATGGCGGTAGAGGAGTGTAAGTCATTTTAATCATAGCAATTTCTGCTGAAATGGGAGCGAAGTTTTTTGTCAACCAGTGGTGGAGGGTAGACTCATTTTCTTTCTCTTTTTCTTGAGATCTAAGTCTTCTTCACCCAACTCCCCCAAACGTCCAATATGTACTTGTCTCAGTTAATTCATTTAAATAAAATGTATTAAAATTGATAAATCTGCAGTAATTAGTTTGGTAATTTTTATGATATTGTATATTCTAAAGTAAGAAGAACACAACCATTTGTATGATTTATTTTTTTTCTGTCTGAAATTGTTTCTTCACTGCTTTCTTTGAAAGACTTTGTGTGCTTTGTTGTTAAGTCCAGTCTTGTTGTTTGGTCTTTTTAAAATAACTGCTAATATGACTGACAGCGACAGCTTTCTAATTTCCAATAAAACGCCACTCTTTGCCCAGTACTTTTGATTTTCACCCTTGTTGCCTGTATTTATGGTGCGTGCAGGTTGAATTTTTGCTTTGAATGCGAGTGTAGTTTGCCGCCCGTCTTTGGTACGTCTCGTGTGCTTTTCTTCTTCTCTGACATCGCAATATTTCCACTGACATGTTCGTAACTAAGCCGTAATAGATAGTGCTGAAAGCCGCTTTTGCCCCTCAATTCTACAGCCACAAACCATTTAAGGATCTGTCAATGGCTATGCCTCCTACAGCCCTCCGCACAAAATGCAGAACGCATGTCTCAGTGCCTGGCTGCAGCCTCAAGATATGCACAGACGTATACAGAGTTCATATTCATATAAGCCTCAGGCTATACCTGCTCAGTATTTTTTTCACATGCTTTCAGCAGTCTTTTAATAGGTACAGGTACAGTATTTTCTGCTATTGTTGGTCAATGCTGGTGCCTCAATTCAGGACAATAAGCTTTGATGGTAACACGTTTTGTAATATTTTGAGAGTGGTACACAATTATGGGTAACACTTTACTGTAGGAGACCATTCATAAGGTCACATGACATCTACATAAGCCTTTTATGACAATAAACGTTATCCTACATAGACATTTAGATAGGTTTATTCCTACAAGCCACATGGCATCTACATAAGCCTTTTATAACAACTGGCATTTACCTCCATATACATTTATGAAGGTTTATTCCAACAAGCATTGCCTTAATGATGAGTGACGCTTGTTGGAATACACCTTTATAAATGTTCATGTAGGTCAATGGGAGTTGTTATAAAGGACGTATGTATATGTGTCATGTAGCCTCAGGAATGCTACCCTACAGAAAAGTGTTACCCAGTTATGCTTCATTTTGTTAATTGTGTACTATGTAATACAGTACCCACGAACACACACAGACATGCACATAACCATCTTAAGGAAGCCTTTGTTCTTTCATTAGCTAAATTCTGTACTTATCGATCACATTATATACACATGCCTTAGCCAGGTCTAAATTATTCACAGGCGTTAAATAGGGATGTTTAATAATTCAGAAGCTGCTCTGCTGTAATTAATATTGTAGAGTTATGTGACAAGCTGGGTGGCACTAAAGCAGATGACAGTCCAACACTCCTTCGTTCTCCCTTGCTTTCTTTCTTTCTTGCTTTCTTTCTTTCAAGCAAGTTGGCTGTTTAGCAGTTATGGGCTGTGAGAGCTACCCATGACATATGGCTTTGTTTGTTTACCCTGTTTGTTTAAGCTTGCTAAGAAACTTTTCTTTTGTGATGGTTGGTTTGCATTTACAATGCGCAAACATGTATTTCTGTGGATTTTTTACACTACCAGCACCACTGGCATTTGGGATTCCGTAACAGGCTTAGAAACAGGACTCTTCCTAGGTCCTAGAAACACAGAAATACAAAACAAAATGTTAAACCTGCATTATGAGGCCAGTTTACGACGTCAGCCCACAAAAATACCGTTAAACACCCCTACACATCCTGGCAGCCATCAGTTGGGGGGTTGTTTTGCCTATAATGTAATGCCAGTATTGGAATAGGAAGGGGTTGCTAGGTGAAATCTTTGTAGAGGAGTGCTAGTCAATTTTGGTAGTAATTTGATAGTCATTTGATAGGAATGTTTTTTTAGGTCAACCAGGGTTTGAGTGTAGACATAGTTTTCTCTTTTTATTTTAATTTTGTTGAGATCTTGGGCTTCTTCACCCAACCCACCCAAACCCGGAAATTTAGAGGTTAGCTGACTCAGACCCACTCGAATGGCAGATTATGCATAACATAAGGTGTAACTTTTTATCTACTGCTGTTTCTAATTTAAGTGTAACATGTCTCTTTAAGATGAAGTTACATTTCATAAAAGAACCAATGAACTATTAGCAGGCAAACACACTACCTACTTCAGAGATATGACTTAAAGCTATGTCTGGATTGGAGGAAAGCTGCATTTCTCTAGCACTGTGTCACTAAAAGCTGTCTAATTTTGTAGAATCCTTCAAATGAGGATGAGAAATGCTTCAGTTCTAAGAATCATTAGGAGTCGTTTAAGTTTAAGACCTTTGATCACACCATTGCCAGAAATAGGTGTGAGGGGTGAAATTCTGTTTGAAATGTGAATTCTAGTTCAGTGTTTATAAATGTAAAATGTTAATGTGTCATATTGCTTGTGCTAAACCAATTTGTCAGTATACGTTGTTCCTCCTCAAAGACTATAAGAATAATCCCACCATGCTGCTTTTTAATTTGGCACATCCTTGGCCTTTCTGAAATCCCATACTTTGGCTCTCGTAGTAATATACAGGTAGAAACTTGAAAGGGATTAAAGCTGTTTTTAAAGCTATGGCTCTTCTCTCCAGTTCTCCCTCCTCCTACATTTTTGCGTGGACTGTGTCATTCTATCAAAACAGGTCAGGCATTTTCCCAGTAACAAGCTGTGGGTGACCTGAAACACTGAAGCATTAAAAGATGACATTCTTCAAGGAGACACACAAAAGGTATATGAGCCAGTGAAGGAAATCAGGCAAAAGTTGAGTTGCTAAACTTAACTGCTTAACTACAAGAAGAAGATGGATAAAAGGTTCTCTTTAGGGAATGCAAGGCTGCATGTCAGGCTTTGAATAAAGAGTATGCATTGACGTCACTTTCCCACTGGAACACGCTCACTCAGTTGAATCGAGTGGCAAAATATGCTGCAATATGACTGCTTTCAGTAGGGGGGAAACTGCGAGACCGGGAGTCCAACAAATGAAAATCTGCATAAATGAAAAGCAACAGTAATTTGTGCAAATTTCCAAAGGACTAGTGGTTCATGGACATTAACATGTGGACAGAAACTGGGTTTCTTGACATTTATTTGTACTTGATTTTATTGTTGAGGAAACACACAGCGAAAGCCTGAAGGCGTACAACCAATAAATGTGAGGATTCCTGACCACATGTTAATGTCCATGGACAACTGGTTCATTGATGAATTGTATACATCACCGTTGAGTCCAAATGTCTTTAAGCAGGTAATTGCTTGTTTTATTTTGCCATTCCCCTCGCAGTTGATTCTTCAAATTGTAGCAATTCTCTTTTCTTTAGCATTATCTCCGATTTCTTGTTGAATCCATTTGTGTGATCAATCACACAACAGCTCTTTCTCACTTAAGATGTTTTTTTTTATGTGTTTTAATGGCATTCGAGCTGTATGCTCTTAGTAAAAGAGGATCTTTTTGCCACTCAGTGAGTGAAACAGCGAACGTTTGTGCATACCCTCAGGATGTAAAAGATGAGGGCAAAGACAGACGGACTCCATCTTCATCAATCCTAAAATGGCTTTTGGGCCTTAATTGGAATTCTGAGGGAATGATTCGCGGAGTAGCTGGATACTAATTTTCAGGTGTGGAAAGATCGGCTGATTACCAAAAACTACATCATAAACGATACCCAATCTCTGGCCCTCATCCTTCTCTTTTGAAAATGTATCTGGAGGTCTGTTTGCATTGATCACACTTGTGTCCATGATCACAATCATCTGTGGGATTTGATTTGTTTGTTTTTGTCAGCTTTAACTACCATGTCAGTCATACCTTGCTGAAATTGCTGCAGAATCTACAAGTTTATCCTACTTTCACGTTACACATCAAATGCTTCTTGCAGAAGGCATGTCATCATACATGGTTTTAATTCTTACACCTTGTCTTTATGACACAGGGGGTCCCTCAGAGCTGTGTTCTCCCCTCCAACCTTTTTTTCTGTTTATGCAAACGAAGTGACATTACCCATGAACAGTTTTATCACTACTTGAATATGCAGACGACAGGGCCCTTGCTCCCAGAATGAGGGACGAGGAATCTTCTTGCCACTACTTTGAAGCAGTACGTAAGCTTACAGCCTGGATTGCGCAAAGCTCTCTAGAGCTTAGCATCAGAAAGACAAAAAAAAACTATGGAAGGAGCCTCTCAAGAAACCCCTCAGGCTTGGGGTAGAACAGGTCTGATTCTTCAGATGCTTGGCCACTGAGACTCAATACTTTTTTCCTTCTCCCAGCATGTGCACACTGTCTGTCAGCACAACCAGCAATATCTACAATTGTGAAGGAAGATTTAACATCAGACATAGTATTTTAACTGTTTATAAAACCCTAATTGAATTCAGACTTATCTGTAGGTCTCTCATTTTTCTCATTAAAATTGACTACTTTATGTTCTCAACAACTCGACTCAACAGTTCGAGTAATTAGCTTGCAGTAAGAATGATAAACAGGATACCCACTGGTAATTATATGATAAATAATTAAATAAATAGGAAAATAATAAAAAATAAACGATTTTACCATGTAAATATTTTATTATAAATAATACAAAAAGTAATAAATGAATATGGATTTTTAAAGAACAGCTGTCTTAATGTGTCTAAATGTGTGTCTAAATTGTAAAAACATTAATACGCTTTGGCCCTTCAGCACTTCAGGAGCTTGGAGATAGCATCATCATTTACATAACAAAATGTGTTAATGGCACAGGAGATGGGGCAGAGGGGGGGTTCTCCTTGAAAAAGTCTGAGATTCCTGGTTATTCTAGTGTTTGGTAGGTGGAGATAAATCATGGTCAGTTTTAATGACTTGGCAAGCTATTTCAGTGATTGATACCAATTTGTTTTGATTTCTAGAGACATTTCATAGCCTAAATTAATCAGCTGAGCTGATTAACTAGTCTGTGATCTGTGTTTTTCATTTTCCTATTAGTCTCAGCTACACTGATGAAACAAGTGACTAAGGACGTTTCAGTCTTTCAAAGAAATGAGAAGGGTCAGGAAAGAAGTTCCTTATGTTGGAAAAGTGGTATGTTTCATTCTCCACTATAAACATCATCAGGAAATTATTGATTCTAGCAACAGTAGGCATAATAAACAGCAATAAGCACCAGGAGCAGGATTTCCAGTGCAATGGGTGCACGTGACACGTCTTCTGGTCCTTTATAAACACTGTTTATTGTTGCTGTCTCATGTTTTGCTTTTGTGGCTTTTGCATTGTTTGTTCTCGTGTTTGAACATTGTGTCAAAGTAAATTTTCTAAATGTTCCACATTAGAGACAGCAATATTTTTTCTGATACTTGTTTTTTTCCTTTGATAGAATGCCAGTAGTACATGAAGCCACTATGGCAGGCTTCAACATAGAATCAGCGATATGTGCACCCATTCTCTCTCTCTCTTTCTCTCTCTCTCGCTCGCACGCGCCCATGCATGCCTGTCACTGGACATTGAATGAGTATGTATGATAGACATACTTGGGATGCATCAAACACTGAGCAGGCCTCTCTAACTTTTAGCTTTTGTCAAATCTCTTTCATGGCTTGTCGGTTGATCAATTACCAGTGTTCTCCTGCGCATGTAGCAGTACTACATCAAAAAAGAATGGCTATGTAAAAACTAAATAAATAAATAAAAACCATAAAAAAAACCAAAAAAAAACTTCAAACAAGAGGCCAGCATCACTTCACAGGGAAACACTTCATAAGATACGACACTACAGAGAGCTGTGTATGTTTTGTGTGTGTGTGTGTGAAAGAGAGAATGAGGAACTGGCTTTTGTTCTGTAATGCAGACGGTGCCGCGCATGTTTGAGTATGGATCGTTATACTTACTTTTCTGTTATACCATCACTACAATCATACATCTATACTGTATGTATCTTCTAGCATATTTTGAATATGGACTGACTGCTTTTTCCTTTTGGCAACATCCAATAAAGCAGAAGCTTCTAGTAAGGCCTGAGAATTTCATATTGCGCTGCATTTTGGGATCCTTCCACCATATTGGCAGGAAAATACTCACACAGTGAATCACATGGAACCTTACCCAGCTCCAGATGGATTACCTTTTTGATGGTGTAGATCCATGCATATCCCAATAGGTAGAATGGTTTAATGAATATACTACCAGCTCTGCTCTCCTCCTGGATATACTACCTCTTGTAAGCATTTTACTTAGCCACTGGCATGTTCTCATTTACTAGCATGTTTCACTTACCTGCTGGAGTATTTTTTTCCACTGCCACTGGTGTATTGGTGGGCACTACTGAGGTACTCTTGAGCAAGGTACCGTCCCACTACACTGCTCCCCGGGCGCTGTTGATCGCTGCCTGCTGCTCCACGTGTGATGGGTTAAATGCAGAGGTCACATTTCGTTGTGGTGCTTGAGTGTGTTCACAATGCCAAAGTCACTTTCAGAAAATTTAGCTGACACTTAGCCAAAGTAGTTTGGTTATGGCACTATTACCTGTGCTGTGCAGTTATTAGTCCTCACAAATATCCACTGTTCTGAAGTTTCCTCTGGTTCAATTTTCAGTTAAACCTCAAATGGTGCATTACTTTTTTTTTGGCATCTGGCATATGTACAGGGCATGGAAATGGGCCCCATGCAACACATTGCCAACCTGTACATTTTATACCACCTTTGAGAGAATGTTGTGATGTCTGTCAAATGAGCACTTCTTGCTGTTTTTTTTACAAGGATAAAAATGCATTGATGGATAACCGATGACAATGCCTAGCAATGCACTTGCTCACTCTATTTAACTAGAGCGAGCAAGATAGAGAAGAACCTGCTTGCTTCTGCTGGTTTACATCCAGAGCAGGACAGTCAAAAGAAGTGCAACACAATAGCTCAAAAATCAAAAGTCCTAAAACAGTATAAAATGAAGCATGTCACATATTATACCTTTTGCATAAGTGCTTAGTATTTTTTTCAGCTTTACAGCTTTACATGAAGGTTGATTTTTGGGAAACACTGTATATGTGCCACTTGATGACTTTGTGTAGTGTAGAGTTGTCATGATACTTAAATTTTCAACTGTGATATGTTACGCTGAAAAATATCAATATTTAATACTATTTTCCATACTAAATAAAGCTTGTGCAGCCAACATGGATCAGGCATAGACACACTGCTGTTACATATGCTCTACACTAATATAATTTCTTCTTGACCTTTGCATATCCCACAATTTATGGAATGTTATATAGTGGCCGACACACAAGCGTTTGCCGATAGTGGTTAGCCTTTAGCCTTCAGCGGCTGTCTGATACATCTGGCCCATGTGTGTGCAAAATATAATGTTAGTGGATATCAGGTCAGCTCTCTCTGTGTTTAAATAATGATCTACAGGTAGATTAGTTTGAGAAATAGAACTCCTCACAAGTGCCTCACTGTGGGGAAAAAAAAAAAGTCACGCTTGATTTCATAAGAAGGAGTACAGTGGTCCTGTACAAGGGTACAGTGAGTTCCTGGGACTGGGAATGAAAACCATTGGGATAGAGGGCTACATGTTAGATTCTTTTGTAGATGTTAACTTCTTCTAAGCAAAGCTACTTCCTGATGACTTAGACTAGATGTGCCCTTTCATTGTGAAAAGATGTCGTCTAAAGAGACAAAATTAAAGTTTCTTGACAACTTTTTGCGACATTTTCTGATCATCCAGGATCAACAATCACAACACTATTCCAGAATCAAGTACAATTTGTCTAAATATTTGCACACATTGTCAGCAATAGGAAGATTTGAGTAAAACAGGCAACAGGCATTAACATTTACTGTTTTCCTGTACCTGCCTTGGACGTGCACGAAGGACCAAAACAAATCTCATAGCCAGATTTTTAAATATTACATCCAAAAGAGTCAAATGTTAAAATATTTAACCTGATTTGCTTTTTGTGCAGACATACAGACATGGTCCTGAACTGACACAGTACATAATCTGCATGTTTGGCAGACGCGTCTGACTTTTATTTATGTTTACTTTTAGCTTATGTTCAGTTGAATATGAATTAAATTTACCTTAAATTTCCCTAGGCATAACCTTTGACCTAATCCTCTTACATCTGTGTGCCATGCAACTAATACTGTACATCTACAAGAGAAAGAGGAAGTGTGTGTGAATACAGTATGCCGAAAATTACTACTGCAGATAATTACAAATGCAGCCAGGTTGAACATGGCTGAATGTATTCTCTTAATTTTTTTATGTCTGTCATCCATTCTATAAACTCTGTCTTTCTCTCTGACTCTAGCTTACTTTCTCACACTCCCACGCACACATTCGCACATATTGCTGTAATGTATTCCGCCTAGCGGTCCTCATTTTGTTGTCTGTAATTGGCGGGGCTCGGCCTATGACCCATGTCTGCTGGCATGTGCTAATTCGCCGGCATTGTAAACATACTCTCTTGGGCATGAGTGTGTATGTCTGTGTGCAGTGTTTTTATGACTGAAGGGACACCATAAGGAGGCTGTGATTTACCTAGGGGTGGACCCTATGGCAAAAATGGTAATTGCCATTTTTTACAAAATACATTCAAGATGATATGTGACAATATCATCGCTATCTGCAGATAAACTGCTTTACAAGAAAGATTAGCATTGGACAGATGTTTAGATTTGACATTTCCAGAAACCCCATTTCCAAAAACGTGGGATTTGTTCCAAAATGCAATAGATTTGCAAAGAGTTTCCGTAGTTTTACTGATCAACTTAATTGTATTTTGTAGATATTGTCCAATCTTACATGATATAAAACTTCAGCTGGACAACAGTCAGTGGTCATTGTTTTCTGATTCTCCTCTTTATGATACGCCATACATTTTCAGTAGGAGATGGACTCTCTGCAGGCCAGTCAAGCAGACATGCTTTATGTCTACAAAGCCATGCTGTTGTAGCCCATGCAAAATGGTCTAGTGTTGTCCTGCTGACATAAGCATGGGTGTCCTGGGAAGAGTCATTGCCTTGATGGCGACATATGTCTCTCTAAACTCCTAATATACACCTCAGAGTCAATAGTACCTTCACATACATGCAACTCGCTCATGCCAAGGGCACGGATGCACCCCCATTACATCACAGATCCTGGCCTTTGAACCTTGGACAACCATCTGAATGATCATTAATATCTTTGGCACAAAAAAATTCACACCCATGTTTTTTCTGAAAACAAGCCTAAATGTGGACTCATCTGACCACAGCACATGGTTTCACAATCTTTTGGTCCATCTGAGATGAGATCAGGCCCAGAGAAGTTGCCAGTTTTGCGTAAAGTTGATTTTTGTCCTCAACCTTGTGTAATACAATTTAAAGTTTATTGATGCAAGTTTTCTGGAGTCCTCCCAAGCCCAGATGGCTATATTTGTCACAGTAGCATTATGGTTTCTTAGGTGCCGCCTGAGGCCTCGAACATCACATGCATTTAATCGAGGATTCAAACCTTGACGTTAATGAAAGTGAAATTGAAGTGAAAGTGACACACTGATACGTCTCTGAATGCTCCAAATCTTTTCACAGCATTATGTACTATAGATATTAGAAAAACCTAAATTCTCTGGAAACTTGCATTATGAAATGTTCCTTTTGAACTGACCAACAATTCTTTCATAAATTTTAGCACAAATTGGTGAGCCGTGACCCAACTTTGCTTGCAAAGTCTGAGCTTGCTAGCCTGCTTAATGTGACTCTGGAGTCTTCCAAATTGTTATTTAAATGCTCTGTACTTTTCAGCCTTATTTTATGCTGTCCCAACATTTGTTGAGTGTGTTGCAGTCATCAAATTCTAAATTTGTGTATATTTACATATTACATTAAGTTGGCCAGTAAAACTATTAAAAAACTTTTCTTTGTGCTTCTGTGAATTTATGTAAAATAAATCTCATATTTTTTTTTATCTAATTGCATTCTGGGACCAACTTTTCTGGAAATAGGGTTTGTATAATCCTTCAGAAATAAATGGAATAGTTCCCCATAATGTTTAATTTATAAATGTTTGTGTCAACATCAGCAATACATGAAATGTATTGAATATAGAAATTAAGCAACAATTCCCATATTGGTGCATCCCTTCAAAATATATTGCAGTATTTATTAATTTTTTTTACATTGTGACATCCAAGGTTCTGCTGGTTTAAACCCTTATTCTGTACCCCGAATGTGTTTTGAAGAGCATGTAATTTATCACCACTTTGATATACTGACACATAAACCTCCCCTTCCGTTCTCCCCCATAGTTTAACTATAACTACACTTGACCGGTCAGAAAACAGATTTTTTAAACGGTGCAGCTTATCCTTTTGTTGCTGCTCTGACCAAAAATGTCCTTCCTTTATTCCATCCCATTTTCTTTCTTTTTTTTTTTATCCAGATCCATCTAGGGCAACCTGGACTGATCATTTATCATCACTGATATTACTGCATCTTTCGGCAGAGTCCATTCTCCCTCTCTCTCTTTTTCTCTCTCTCTGCCCTCGTTCCCTGGCCATGAACAGGCCACTCTCAAAATATCAGTACAGAAACTTGTTGAAATTAAAAGGTTTGTATTATTTGAGAAATGGAGCTAAACTTTTATTTAGCTCAGTATTTCACTGCCAAAGCATTAAAATGAACAAACAAAAAATACATATTTATGAACAAAGACTCATTACTTTTCCTGGTCTTCATATTCATTCATGCAGTGATTAGTGCTGTCGCCCCACAGCAAGAAGGTCCTGGGTTTGATCCCCGGGTCGGCCATGGGTGCCTTTCTTTGTGGAGTTTGAAGCTCTCCCCATGTTCGCATGGGTGCTCCGGTTTCCTCCCACTGTCCAAAGACTGCAGTAGGTTGACTGAATGTTCTAAATTGCCCATAGGTGTGAATGTGTGTATAAATGGTTGTTTGTCTATGTGTTGCCCTGCAATGAGTTGGCCTCCTGACCTGGGTGAACCCTGTCTTAGGCCTGCAGTCAGCTGGGATTGTCTCCAGCTTCCTCGTGACCCGGAAACGGAAAAAGCGGTTTAGAAAATGGATGGATGTAGGCCCATACATGCAAGGAATTTTGCAAGAAGGAGTGGTCAAACATTTCCACAAGCCATTATTAGAGACTGGTAGACTATTATGAAGTCATTTCTGATAAAGAAGCAATTCTAGCTTCTGAGCCCAATGGGGTACTTATTTTCTACACCGAAAATATTATATCTGTTGTTTTTTTTTTTTTTTAAATGACTGAAAAGGCTCTTTATTAAGCATTTCACGGACATGTACAAACACACATCTTAGGGCAAATTTTTACTGGTATAGCACCCACTACTATGTATAAGGTACAGTAATACCACTAATGAGGGATCATGCTGGTTGTATGCTTGTTGTATGATGTGCCAGGACTTGGCAGAACAGCTGGTTGTATGTGTGCCCTAGAGTGAGAGACTGATAGAGTGAGAAAGTGTTTGTGTGTGTCTCTATGTTCTTTTACCTTTTCAAGAAAGAACTGTCCAGACCTAGAGGAAAACAGGGCTAACCTACATTTAAAAAAGCTTTTTCTTCTTTTTTGGTTAGTAACTTTACACAAAAAAGATGACATTTTCAAATCATGTTGTTTTCTAGAGATATGAGGAATTGTTGACAGTGATACACATCTTAACAACATATAAAGATCTGCGTGTATTCACATGCTTTCTGTGCAATGTGTAAAGCGTGGCTTTGTAATGGTTTCTCTCTCTCTCTCTCTCTCTCTCTCTCTCGTGCGCTCTCTCTCTCTCTCGTGCGCTCTCTCTCTCTCTCTCTCGTGCGCTCTCTCTCTCTCTCTCTCGTGCGCTCTTTCTCTCTCTCTCGTGCGCTCTTTCTCTCTCTCTCTCTCTCTCGTGCGCTCTCTCTCTCTCTCTCTCTCTCTCTCTCTCTC
>JBBPDA010000145.1:26229310-26266060 GCA_037974385.1 Arnoldichthys spilopterus
ACCTGTGGCCAACCCGGGGATCGAACCCAGGACCTTCTCACTGTGAGGCGACAGTGCTAACCACTGCACCACCGTGCTGCCCTGGCCATTTTCAAACAATGTAAAATCCATAAACAATAAAGATGCAGGTTTTGTTTAGACAGCCACAGTACATGTGATGTGCACAGTGACAAAAACCATTTGCAGCAGGTTTTTTATCATAGAAAGGAACCATATAACCAGACTTAATGTGGTTCTATCCTGAACCATTGCTTCTACTAAAGAACCCATTCAAAACCAATTTAAGGCCGTTTACCTGTTTAATCTAATTTGTAGTCACACATTTCCAAAATGGGCATCACTGGGCGAGGGAAGCAGCTCAGTTTGCGTTGATGGAAATAAAACATTGACTGGCTACTGAAAATGTAAAATATAGATTAAAACTATTTTATTCAGTATAAATTCAGTGTAGATTTAAGTAGATTACCTAGACATCAGATGGTCTTTTTAAAGATGTTCTGAAGTTCTTTGGAGAGCATCAAGATATTAACGTGCCTATACCATGGAAAAATTCACCCCCCCCACCCCCACCTTCATGTTTTGTGTAAACACTGTTAAAGATTTCAAACATATTGTTTAATCTTAAGTTGTGACTAAGCTGCTTTAGGAATTTGTTTTTAGACTTAGAAGGTTTAATTGGCCACTAAGAGCTGCGATTTACCTACTCACATTTCAGTTTTAAGGAGAGGTTCTAAGCAGCCACTCGAATAGAGTGATTTCTGTCAGTCTTAGGCCCTGTCCACAAGTAGCTGGGTATTTTTGAAAACGTAGCTTTTTTAATGCATTTTGACCTCCTGTCTAAAAGTAAAGTGTTTTTGGTCAATAAAAACTGAGATTTTCGAAAACAAGTTTTTTCATTTATGTGTGGACGAGGAAAACTTAGATTTTCATCAAAATTGCGCGACTTGTCCTTTGACGTCACACCATTATCGCTGGTTTTGGACGAACCCCGTTCGGCACAGTGGTTGGTGGGACAACTTTGAAAGCGGGCTTGTGCCTCCACGAGAAGCCACCTCATGGCACCTGTTGCTGTGGATGCTTTTGACAGTGTTCAACATCGTTTTTTTTTGCGTTTACGTGTGGACAGAGATATTTTCAAAACCATGCAAGTGTGGCCTGTATTTATTTATTTAAAAACGGGATACCACCATAGTTTAAAAATACCTGGTTACGTGTGGACAGGGTCTTAAAAACACAGTTTATAAAAAAGATACATTAAAAATTCAAATTAATAAATAATGGACCTTTTAAATGTTAACACATTGTGTCAGTTCACAGTAACGTCCTGTCAAGTTACTACCTTGTAATTTGACCAGTCGAACAGTTAATCTTAAGCTGGGGGTTCTGCAGCCCCTCTCCACTCCTACTTGTCGCACGTGATAAGCTGAGGTAGGCAGGAGCTGGTGTGTTTGCTAGGCCTTGGTGCTGGTTAGAGGAGAGTGGCCTTAGAGCCCTGAGCAGAAAGGTTTCGGAAGAGGAGACGTAATCCCTGGTTCTACTGTGGCCTTCACTGTGGTCTCACCAAAGCCTACAATGAGCCCCTTGTGCTGGGCACGATGAAGAGGGACTTGGGGAGAATGGGAATGAGCTGGAGGGAGCAGCCAGACTTTTACAATAGCACATACAAACAGTCACACACGCCCATGCAGAGCCACACACACACACACACACACATTCAATGAGCTTTGCAGGCACAATCTCACAGTGTGGCTGAGCCTTTAATTGGCAAAACAAAATCAGGGAAAAAAAATTCCTCGACGATAGAATGAAACTGGGGTGGGTTGGGGGGGTAAGGGAGGGACAGAGGTGACACGAGGAGCCGAAAAGGAGCAATGGTGAGCAGGACGGTGGTAGAGGAAAATGGAAAACCCTGTTAACGGACAGATCAAAAGAAAAGAAGAGTCATAATTAGTGAAAAGAGGAAATATAACAGTAGGCTGTGTGTTGTGATATTGTTAGATTTGTTATTATGTGTGCAGGCTGACACTGTAAAATCTGCTGTAATTAGGTTACTTCACTGGTTTATGGAAAATGACTCAGTTGAATCACTCTAAATCCAATTTATCCCTGTTGTGCTGTGTTTATTGCTACAAATTCCACAGCTAAACCAATCAGCCTGACTTTTGAGGGCAGCTCAAAAGAGTCAGTGCCACTCTGTGCCATAAACCCTTTGTGTGAACTCTATTATTGAGTTTTCTGATGAGGCGCCTTTATGTGGAACATGAGAGCCGTCATAAACCTTTGTTGGGTTTGGGAATTATGCCTGGTTATCAAAGGGATTTGTCTTGCTTCAGTGGTACAGTATGTTAGATATCCCTGCCTTAAAGGGCCTATTTCACTGAAAAACAAAATTTCTCCTTTTTTTGTTGTGTGTAGTATATGTTCAAATTATACAGTTCACTCCACAATCCATATAGTTCATATGTGAAAATTAAGCAGCAAAAATGCCTCGTTTTGAATTATGTGTTTTTATGATGTCACACAAACTAGCACATTTACTTATTCTTCTACTCAGCCTTTTAACAGCAAAATAAGGGGGAGTGTTTCTGTCCAGACTTTGAGTATGAGAACAGAACAGGGCTCAAATACATGAATTTCTCTTACAGACATAGTATAAAAGAAAACAAGGATAGAAAGGACAATGGATAAAGAGGATGGAAAATGATTCTGAAAATGAAATACGACAGTTGGTACAAAAAAACATAATCATTGGAAGTAGAGTTTGGAAAAAATGAGAATTATGGGCTCTTTAAAGAGATTTTCCAATTGTCATTTGAAAAATGTAACCGCTGTACACGTCTCATATCCAAATGAAGTTCATTACATATGTCATATCAGAATAATGTTCAGCTAAGACTTGCCCACATTTAGTTCACAGCTGTCCTTTTAAATATACAGCAGTGAGGCTCCTGAGATGATGGCAATCCAGATGTTTTGTTCTATGTACATAGTTATGAAATGCAAAGAGCCAAAGAGGGAAAATGACACTATGAAGCTTACAGACTTTCCTTTCGTTGCTTGTGAATAGAAATAGCACAACACCACATTTTCCTCTGCAGTACCAATACAGATACTGAATCCTTGAGTATCAGCTGATACAGACCTAATTTTTTTTCAACATCCAAGCTTTAAAACGAGCCTGTGCAATTGAGACACTTCACTTGGATCAGATTCATTCTTTTTTCTCTTTGATATGCAATTCAGTATTTCATGCTGGTATCATCCCCCCCATACCGATACCTAGTGTTGGATGGGTGCCTTCTCTGTTCATGGTGTGTTTGAGCAACACAAGAGCTCTGTAGCAGGCCAGATCCAACTGATGATTGGGAATCGACATAGTTTGCATTTATTGTGACCATCAGTCAAGTTTTGCCTTGTGGGAAAAATTGCCGCCACGGCTTGAAGAGGCACATGAGGCAGTTATATTTGTCTGATAACCTGTTTTGTTTGAGTGTGTAGTACTGAACCAGGTCTATTGTCTAAATGGATTACACATGTAATACATTATGCATTATCACAGTATGGTTTTCTGAACATTTCAAGGTCTTTGTCAAGGCTTCTAGAGCACAGACTCATGTTTAGAAAGCATAGGTAATGCAGTGTGTGGAACTCGTAGTGCTCATGGTGCTCATCAGTACTTTTTTAAATGTGTATTTTATGTCCATTCCAATTCAACTGACGTCCATGAAATAAATCTTATGACATGGCATGTATAGTGATATTATATTTTTACAGTATTGCTTGAGGCAGAACTTTCTTAAAACATGGTTATGCTTGCAAACTGAAAGCCATGCTGTAGCCTTGGAGAACACTTTTCCTCTTACAAAACCTAAATAAATGGCAGCCTAAATCTTTTGGTGTGATAGAACATGATGACACTAGACAAACAGAAGACAAATCCTATTATTTCGTTAATAGTAATAATAATAATAATAATAATAAATATAGCTACCTGCAATGAAGGGGCTAAAGCTCTATGAGACCAGTAAGGCCTCATGCTAATACACCAGTCTTGGCCTTTTTTAGAACAGACATGACTGGGACCTTTTGACCTTTGTACACTGTGCAGCATATTTGCAGTACAGTTCCATATAAAACAAATGGTGCAGTTTCTCACATGAATTGTACTTGCAATTATTTGAAATTCATAGCTCATCTCTAGTTTACATAAGTATGAGCAAAAGTGCAAAGATATACACACCAGTGACATTTTACACTTTTTGGCATGTTTTAATCCTTTCTTACTCTTTCTGAAAGCAGACTTGCTAATAGAATGCTTGTTTGTTAAGATATCAAGCTGAAATTGGAAATCTTGGTTTTGGCCATTACAGGAATTCATCATGCAAAATTTGAACTTTGTAATATAATCACTTACTATTGTACAGTCTTTGGTGAAAATCAGACAAAGCATTCAGAGTTTTAGGTGTTAAGCTCTGTACCAAGTGATTTATTTGCACGTGGCAGCCATATTAATTATATTTGCAACATGTTTTTGAGCATTCTTGAAGAAGAAATGTTGTGCATAAAATGACTGACCCAAAATGTTTGGAGAGGAATAAAAAACACCTAATTTTTAGAATTAGCGTACTAGCATCTCTGACTTCAAACCAAATTTGTTACACTTGTACGTGCTATTCTAAACAAACCTGTCAAGTTGCAATTAAACTTATAAAAAGTGGAGCAATATATGAGCTTTTGAGCAATATAGCTTGAGTAGCCTTGGCATGAACTGATTTATTGAGTTACTGCTGCACAAAACAATTAGAAGTGAAAATCTTTTTGATCATTATTTACCTCTAGGATCTCCAAACAACTGACCAATGAGGACATACCAAGCATTTTTTGAGAACACACAACAGAAAAGTTTTAAAGTCACTGCAGTGCATCATATAGATCATTTTTCCCTTTTCTTAACTGGAACTGACAATGAGATATAATTGGTTTAAGTAAAGTCTTCAATATTTAATATTTCTTCAAAAATAGTGACTTCCTGGAGGCCAGGTCTTTGTAAAATTGATTGGTCAGTAGACGTCAAGGTTAAGTCTTGACTGACTATGACTAATGGCAGCCAGAGCTATCAGTTGGCCCTTGTTGTTCCAGTTATAATCTGTATAATAATAATAATAATATAATAATCTCAATGATTTATGGTCATTTTTGGTCTGGGTGAATAGTTTTAAGGCAGAATCAGAATAATAAAAAATAATAAATTATAAAAAAATAATAAAAAAAGAAGACGAAAAGTTCTAACAATAAGGTCCTATGCACATGTGTGCTTGGACCCTAATAAAAGGCTACAGTTACAGTAACACTTAGCCTTTACCATTTCGCATGGTAAACTTCAGCCATATTAATAAAATGGCTTTCAGGCTATAAACACATGATTTATTAAAGTACAGGGAAAAAACTACAGTAAAAAAAATACAAGCTTTTAATGTAATATTGCTGCATTACTTGCTGTGCTGAAATGGTTTCTTGGAAAAGGGTGCACAAGTCTGTCTGGACAAGACAAGCCTCTGAATTTGCAGCTCCTTTTTCTGTGCTCACTGAAAATGCAAGTGGCATGGGAAAGTGGCTTTAAAAATAAAATAAAAACATTGGAAAGCAGCTCCTGTTTGCCTGCCACCATGATCCTGCCCCTCCTCTACACCCTTCCCCAACCTGACCCCAGTCCACCCAACCCTTCCTAAAAGACAGCATTGTCAGCGGGCGATGGCTATGGAGTGTGATTTGTATATTTTAGACATTCTCTGTTTGCCTCTGTATATTTGATGTAATTCTGTATAGATCTGTGGTTTGAAGAACCTGAAACATTTACACTGGGTTAGCTGAGTCTCCAATATGTCTCAAACAACATCCTGAAGGCCATGGAATAGTCATTCATCTATGTCTTAATTTACATTTGCAGATATAAGTTTACAAATGCATATTATGCTCTAGATTTTGGTTACAAAAACACAAAACCTTCTATTTAAGAAAGTAATGTGTAAATGCTTGACAAAAAGTGTTTTTTTATGCTAAGCCGTGTCTTTTGCAGGATATTTCAGAGGTTTGTGGAACTGGACATTTCTGTTGAATCTTTTGATCCAAGAGAAGTTCAGTGCTGGGTGACTGGAAAGACCATTTCATTACAGATGAAAGAAAGATTCTGCTCCTTTCCTCTATGCATACAATATCTCTAGCACTGATATATGCTAGAAGTCTTTTGGTAGAATGGGTGCAATCAAATGCTGTCCTCCACCAGCTATTGGTGTGCAGTGTACACTAGTGGTTATTGGCCATATCTTCAGGTGGTTGCAGGTTCCATCGCCAATGGTGCTACAGCTATCCATGGCTGGGAATCCTAGACAGCATAGTTGGCCTCACTCTCTCTTGGCCTCTCACACCACCACCCCATCACCTAGCATGACTAGCATCCCCTATCACCTACAAGCATGTTTAGCTGTCCAGTGGCAATTCACAATAATGGGGAAGCATGTGCTGTCCTTCATCCTCCCAGTCTTGGTGGTTTCATGTCGTTTGAGTCTTAACTATAGGGCAAACTATAGCAAACCAGAAAAGTTTGCAAGCACTTGCATTTACGTTTACATTTATTCATTTGGCTGGCGGTTTTATCTAAAGCGACTTCCAAGACAAAAGAAACAATCAAGCATTAGAGCTGCACAGGGCAACACTGTGAGTTTTACTTGCGATATTAACTTTTATTAACTTGCTGTGAGGAAACCTGTCGTCACCTTAACTAGAGTTACACACTTAGCATGAACAAAGGCTTGTCCTTCAGGTTGTTGATTCCACCTCACCACCATTTCCACCATCTTCAGATGATGTCACCTGAAGGCACAGCCCCCACCTCCCGACCCCCCACCCACCCACCTCCCTCACGTTGAGCTTCCAGGCCCAGGCGCTGCTTCCTGCCCGGGCTTGGGCTCGTTCTGACGGGGGCTGCAGGATGAAAGGGAATGCTTTACGTCGTATGAAAATTTCATACCCCTCTAATAAACATCTCCAGGCTCCGCAACAGAGAACAGGGGCCTCGTTAAAACTGGGTGCTGGCTTCTGCATGGAATTCCCCACACCCTCACTGCACCGCTTGTTAGCAGAGATAACCTATTGTTTATGAGTAATATCCACAGAGTATACACTTGTGAGATGTATGGAATTCGGGCACACGGCGGGTGTGGCGATCTTTGCTGATTTTACAGAGGATGCGACAAACTTTCTTTGTGGAACTGCACATTTTAGCTGATTGTTTCCTTTGATGTGTTTATTTTGTGCTGTTTTTTTTTCCGCTGGTACGAAAGCAAGCTTTTGTTAGGCTTGATAATTCAGGCTGTAGTCTTTGGTGGGTTGTTATTGTTGTCAGTGTTTGTTGCAACCCCCCGAAGACGACGTTGCGTTATTTATAAGGATGTACGTCTGAGAGTGTTTTGTGAATGAATTTCTCTCTCTCTCTCTCTCTCTCTCTCTCTCTCTCTCTCTCTCTCTCTTTCCCTCTCTCTCTCTCTCTCTCTCTCTCTCTCTCTCTCTCTTTCCCTCTCTCGCTCTGTCTCTCTTTCCCTCTCTCCTCTCTCTCTGCCTTAAGACTTGCTTATCAAGTCTGGAAGTATGTACAAATCCCCAAGGCCTTATGTATCAAGACATATGTGTGCATGCGCACGCTTCTGTATTCCCTTTTTTTTTTTGCATTTCTCTTCCCCCCAGATTCCGCATTCCCTTTTCTTCTTAGTTCTCTGTGTCTCTCTCCCCCCTTACCCCCTGTAAATCCCAGCCTCGTGCTCTTCTGACATTTATAGGAATATCAAATTGAACCCAGTGCTTGTCAGCTGGCGTAACATGTTATTACGTGTTATTTCCAGAATGGAAACAGGCCGTTTATCAGGCTGCGGGAAGAAAATGTGGCTTGAGTGTTCACTAGTTGCATCCAGAAAGAGAGAACTGAGATAAATGTTGCTGAAGGAGCTGGTTGTGCTGTTTCTAATCTACTCTGCCCAGAGTAAAACGCTCAGTCCATGTTGTCTGTTTTTTAAATGATATACGACTTCAGGAAGTAGCTATGATATGCATTATAATATTCACTGTTTTAATACAGAGCTTGCGAAACAGTATGCTGTGTTTATTAAATGCACTTTTTTTTAACGGGCCAAAATGTTCAAAATGTTTTTTTATGTAATTTAATATATATTTTTTCTAAATTAATTTGACTTGTAAAATAATGACGCTCATTTCATTGAAGATATTCTAAACTATATTTGGAATTCTGTGGTGAACGACTTCTGTAAAGCACTTTGGACTGTTTCATGACACATCTAATGTCTTTTATTTTCTTCTGTGCCTTCATATTGCAAACTGCAATAAGATTTGATATTATATAGAACAAATGACCAGAGTTTATCAGTAAATGATCTTTTTCATTAGGCCCAGGCTTTTGAACTGCGTTCAGATACAAAGCAGTGTTCTTCAGTATCTCCTACACAACAACACAGGGCACATAAAACAGTATCTCTGACTGGTATAAAGATTTCTTACACTTGATATGGAAGTCTTCAGATCAGCCTGGTGAACATCCTATCTACAGTGGTTAAATTGCATTTAAAAAGAAATTTTTCTTTGACGTTGGATATGTAACTTTTCCGTATTACTTAACCATTTTAAAACTCACACCATTCTATTTTGTGCAAAACTGTGAGCATACACTCAGTAGTGATGCCTAGACTGCTGTTTCAAAAGAGCATGACAAATTCACAGGTGGGCCAGGTCTAGAATTTTACTCCATCTGAAGATTGCATTCGCTACAACAAAGCAGTAGAGGCCATAATTGATTTAGCTGCTAAGAGTCCTTTATACTCCAGTTGGAGGTGGTGCCTGGACAGTCGACTTCAACACAGATGGTGAAGAGGGCAAACCTAGCACGTACGTACACCTTCATTGCTAATTATCTGGTTTATATCTATGCCGTGTTCAGAGTCGGATAAATACTTGGAGTTACTGTTTCTTTTCAGCTTGACGTTGACCTTGCTGCCCAAGCCAACAGTGAATTCCCTTGCTTTGTACTGTGACATTTTGGGGTGTTCATGTTTATTTCATGTTTTTGTGGAGAAATGGGTTTATGGGGCCTTTTTAATAAGATAAAGACAATATTTTATTATTCTACACTGGTCGATTCATAAGGTTAGGGTTATGAATATAGCTAATGTATCATGTTTAAAGCCATGTCATGCATTTTTGAAGTTACGTGTTTTAACAACAAATAGGCCAATTTTGCCCTGGCGCTTTCAATGACCACCAGTCACAAGCACAATACTGTAATTTTTATCTGTAAAAGACAACATGCTATTTTTGTTTCTTTTGACAGAACATTTTGGCATTAAAGAAAGCAAACTCTTAGATACAGGTATAGGATGACGGTCAGAAAACAGGCGCCTAAATTAAGGAAACATTTCTCGCAAACTGCATGAGTGTGCATATGCATTCAAGCATCTGCTTCTAAACGGTGTGTTTGAAGGAGACCATCTGTGTTCTTGCATGTATCCATTGCCAATATATTGATCAAGTAGTGTGAGGCTTCGGCCCATTTTCCCCTAATCTCCAGCCTAAATAGGACTGAGATGTATAGCAGTGGATTATAATGAGACATTGATTGCATTTAAAATAGGAGCTTTAGAGACTGCGCTGCAGTATATATGCTTTTTCCTGAGAGACCTGTAAGCTCCAGAGAGATGGGGGGGTGATAAGTGAATAGGTCATAGTATCCCTGCTATTGCAGCAGCTTAACCAGTCTGTAGCTGTTAGATCATTTGGGTACAGTGGCAGTATAGCAGTCACTGGGATATTCACTGACTGCTACAGATTGATTTAATGACTGTTTGTGTGTTCTGTTCACACATTAATATCCACACATCAGAGCTTTGGGCTTGGACCAAGGCCTGGACTCGGCTCTGGTTCAAATTTCCATTTTTTTTTGTTTTCCCACAGCCCCCTACAGTCTCCCACTTTCCCAAGACATTGACTGATGATTAAATTTATTAAAGTGAAATATCAGATTTTTTTTGATAATTGATGATCTGATAAGATGTATCATTCCTGCTAGACAAATTAAGATATTGAACTGCCATTGAGGCAGTTTATCTAATTATGTCGTCAGACATGTCGAAATTTGCTCAGTCTCTGGTTAGACATGGTCATTTTTGGGATTAATGAGGATAGTCAAGGTTGGTGTTGGTTTTTGGGTTTGTATACAATTGTTTGGGCCACTATTAGGCTCAGGCCAGAACCTCAGACAAAGATATGATATTAAATGTGGGAATAAGTATTTCCTGTGCTGTTGTGCACCTTAAAGCAAAGGTTTGCCATGTGCTTTTGCCAATAACACTATACGTAGATACAAACTAAATCTAGATCTAAAAGCCTCACTTAGTAACTGACATTTCAGCTGACTGAAGAGACCCTTTAGATTTCAGTAGTTAAAATAAGGCTGCTTTAAGAGTGGAGGATCTACAAAGCTGATGCAATTTTTGGTTCCATCTTAAACAGGGCAGCAGTTATGGTGTTGTGCAGGCACCAGACCTCCTGGCTGCCGAATTTAATGTGGAATTGAAAGATTGAAATGCAAAGCTATTTTCAGCCATGCCTAAAGTGTGTACAAAAAAATTACATTACAGAGGGTTTTTGAATAGGTAGTGTGCTGTTTCATGATTAAAAGAGGACTGTCATGATAAATGTTGGAACATACAACCTGTTGCTTTTGGGATCTAAAAGAGCAATTGGACCCAAAAATGACTATAACGCCACATGTGGTGGTAGACGTAATATCTAAGGTTTATTTAAATATACTGCAGACAGCAATTCTCTCTCTTTTAACTCTTTGCAACTTAACATTAATTTATTAAATGTAATGGGCCATTTGGTGTATGGATTGAATTACGTATATAATATGGAAATTTTGTACATTTGAATAGCCTTAATAAATTAAAAAGTTGATGAAAAGATGAAAAGTTTGTCCAGAGATTAAGATTAGATTTTTCACAGTGGCATTAAAGCTATTACAGGAATTAATGGTTTTTTTTATGTTTAGCGGGAAATTCAATAAATCTTTTAAAATTTCTACATAATTCAGTCACTGAAATGTAAACAAATTAATTAGCAGTGATCTGATGTGAAGTAGTACTCTGTAGAGAAACTCAGACCATGGTCATGACATCAGTTTGCGTCATCTTATGTGTAATGTTGGTAATACAAAAACATTTGGTGTATGGAAGCATATTCTGTTGCTGTTGAATTAGCAACAAAAACAAAAATCCTGAGTTCCTGTCATGGGGTATACATTTAATTAAATATATAAAATTCCTGCCAAAGTACATTGAAGAAAATTAAAAAGACGTATAAAATATGGAAATTTTGTACATTTGAATAGCCTTGATAAATAAAGCTAAATAATTTCTCCATTTATTTACACTATAGTGTAGAGATTGCAGTTACAAAAGCAAGGTTTTTACCAAAGAGCAAAGGTTTGTGTAAAATCGAAAGACATTTCTTCCATTAAAATACCTTTTTTAGTTTACGTCTAGACTTTATCATTTTCCATATAGTCTCTTAAAGATCTGTTGACAGAAATCTCTGGCAGTAATGCTCCATCATTTCATAAAAGTAAGCCGACTCTTAATGAAAGAAGTCTTTAGCATTCAGATTTTGGTATGCAATAAAAAGCTTAAACATAATGTCAGAACGCTCCACCGCGAAGGACACTAATCTTGAATGTGATTGTCTTTTTTATCACATTAGGGCTAATTACTGTGGTGCTTAGCCAAGCCCCTTGGTACTGAGAAAACTGACCTTGGGTTTATTTTGAGCAGCACAAGAGGGGCCATTCAGTGCTTTCCCATCAACTTTTTACACTTTATGTGATGAGAATGTAGAATTTAGTGATACAGGAAATAAATAGGACTGCTCTTTTGATAGCACAGCTGCAATGATATGTGATTTTCACGGCATGATAACGGAAAAATATAATATTAAACGGAAATTTGCATCAATCATTTGCATGTATTTTACCTTATATATAAATTAAAATATATGTAATTAAGAAGGTGGTAATCTGGCAAGTTAGGAGAATTATTTAACAAAATCAGTTAATCATGAAAAACGAGTAAAACAGCAATAATTGATGAATTTCAATACAGGAGCAGGACTCAGCTGAATACAAATGAACTAAAATTACAAACGTCTTGTCCTCTGATTTACATGTATTCCCATCTGATTTATAGTATAAAATTTAATATTCTTGTCTTTTGGTTTCTAGTTTATATGATGAAAATCTACATTGAGATGTACATCAAATATTTGCATTGTATTGTAACCTTTTTTGTACAAAAATATATATTGACAGATTCCAAACTTTTTAATTGTAGTTAAGGTGTAAGTGTCTGCTTGACCACTTTATCTAGAATTCCTTATTGGCATTTTTCATATTTTCCCCCTTTGAAATTTCCCTCTTTCATCGACATACTGTACTGGCTTTGGGCTTCTCTTTGACTGTGTTGAATTATCTCAAAACAATAGTCAGGAATAATAAAATACAGCACTGAAATATGCAAAATACATGTATATTTCACTCCTAAGTCCTTCTGCCTAAATAATGTAGCAGATGGTTTCCCATGTCTATCAATAATTAACTCAACACAATATATGTTGTATTTTCTAGAGACAGTAAATGAGATCACCCATTGAACTTTCTAGTGGCGAGCAGACAGTAATGTAAAAGCACCCTGACAGACTGACACATGTCCTCCTGAACAAGTGGATGATGTTTGAAGATGGGTGGATGGTGTCTAGCCTTTTCCGGCCAAGCACTACTGGGAAAACCACTCTCCAACGTGCCTGGAACCTTTTCAGTGGAATCAGAAACATTCAGAGAAGAATTACAAAAGTAATACATAACTAGAAGAATGTTGGCGTGTGCTAATTTTTAAGGATGACAAGTTTGTCTAGTAAGATTAGATTTTTCACAGTGACCTTAAAGCTCTTCCAGGAATGAATGTTTAGGCGTAAATTCAATAAATCATTCAAATTTCTACATAATTCAATCACTGAAATGTAAACAAAGCCATTCACAGTGACTTGATGTGAAATGGTGCTCTGTAGAGAAACTCAGACTGTGGTCGTGACATCAATATGTGTCGTCTTAGTTTTATATGTAATGTTGGTAATACAAAAATGTAGAAAATGGAAAATGTTTTCTTTGGGTACTATTTTGCCTTACCAAGCCCTGCAAAACCTCACCAACATGAATGACCTCAAGAAGTAATTAAATAAATATTTTAGGCTACTTCAGAAGTAGATCTCAGTCATCAGGCAGGTTAATCAAAGACAGTGCTTGTAAAAATTTAGAAATTTAGAAAGCATCTCTCTATACTCTTAAGATACTGGATTCCTGGTTCATCAGGCCACCCTGAATGACCGTTTAAATTTTCAAGATTTAATTTTGCAGTAATTGATGGATTTCAATATATCACTTCTGTTCAGATACTCTAGTCTGCTATTTGTTTTGACATTGTCAAATTGAATGATGTTTCTGTGACCTTCTGATCTGAAATTATGAAGCTTTAAAGACAAACTAGGCGGAAAAGACCAAATCCACCCCCGTGCAGAAAGGGGTTAACCCAGTAAATTATGAGAAAATAACCCTTCTGTAGGCTCACCATGTGAAACACAGACATATTTCATTGGTTTTTTGAAAGTATATGAAATGACATGTTTGTTTGCCTTTGTATGCCGACCCCTGCTATGCTTCGCTTTGCTATACACAGATTGCCTCAGTCTACATACTACCATAGGAAACAGTATGCTCAAAATCTTAATTGCACCATTTTATGATGATTTCATGTGCTATTTTGTGATGCGTGATCACAACTAAAATTCCTTACCTACATGGGGTGACGTGATCAAGATTGAAGATTCAAGGTTCAAATTGTAAAACGAAAGTGTGAAGGTGAAAACTTTTAAAAATGTAACGCGTTTAGATGAAGCAGTACAAATCAGACCATGGAGCTCCAAATTTAGCCGGACACCTGGCAACCTTATTTCCATACATAGGGAATTACTATCTGCAGAATGTGAGAATCTAAGTGAGCTGCTAACACTTAAAAATGTAAGATGAAAATGTCACACGCTTAAATATTACACGCACACATTGTAATGGTTAGCAACCATCCTAAATGTGATTTTTACTTTTGGTTTGGGTTGCATTCTGGGATGTAGTTGATCAATCAGAGAACATTTTGACCTTTTTTGAGGTATGCTATAGGATGGCAGTAGACTCCTAGTAAATCATAGGACCACTTGTTCTTTAGGACACCCTAGTAAATGGCTCAAAACCTTGTTTGTTGACTACATGCGGTGCAATGGGATCTTAATGTTAAAATGTGTGCAGATAGATGCAGTTATGGTAATGACTTTAAGCTTAACTTTTATGCCTCTTATTTGGGTTCTATTGACCAAATAACTGCACTTCATCATTCAGTTGTCAAATGCACATTGGAAACGGCGCAGAGCGAGAGTGAAAAGATCACTCCCCAGAGACTGACCTTTAGCCTGCAGACAAACTCCTTCTCCCCGCCACAGGATGCGCCACAGGAGGCGGGTGCCTATTGATTGCCCCTACTGAGCTCCTCATGGGGTCTAGCATGATGAACATACTCCAGCAGGGAAGCAAATGATGCTGTTTAGTTCATAATTAACTTCATGGCTCAATCGGGGCAGGTTAATCAGCTCTAATTGGGCGCTTTGTTTGAAATGAATGTTTTTCTTATGAATCCATTGACCCACAGACTATGGGGGGTTGTGTTACAATAGATGCTGTGCACAGAATGGAGAAATGGCTAATTTGGTGATTTTTATAGCATGATGAGCTAGGCAAGGGGGTTGTAGGGTATTGCCTAAAGGCATCTTCTAGGCAGGATGGATTTGAGAATACCTGCTATTGCAGTGCTACATTGGTGGGTGCTGTGAAAATCCTTTACTTTTCTCCAAGGGAGAGGAAAGGAGGTTGTTATACAGGAAGAAAAGTAATGTTTCTTTTGTTTTGCACATTGACAGCATGTTTTGAAAGGTCAGCACTATATTATGCTTTCTAGAACCACAGATTTGGCTTCCTTGAAGTGGAAATTAAGTCATATTTTTAGTCAAATTAAGTCCTTAAATCCCAAATTAAGAAACAAATTAAGGCTCTTTGCCAACCATTGCCTGGTTTGTGTTTATATCACTAAAATTCTAGGTTTAGCTGCAGTGGGTGATACAATCTTTGGAATTTAAACTAGTTCTAAACTAGTAAACTAACATTCCCAAAACTTGTATTTTGTTATATCCCAGTTCTGGACACCATGCACACTGTGGTGCTGCACATTTGCCACTACCAGAAACCTACAGGACTCTAGCCACAGCCAGTATGCTTTGCCAGTGCACTCTCTCCAGTACATGTACACAGAGGAAGCCTCTCAAATATTTATTGCTACATGTGGGGGTGGATCGTGCTTGTTCAACTGTGCGTTTGGCTCATGCTTGATCTGTGCACTATATCCTGTGGCCTCTGGTAGAAATTCTCTGCAGTTTGTCTCTGAAGCAAGAAAAAATGTGCTGTAAGGGGAAAAAGCTTGTTAACCTTTATAGCGCAGCAAACATTTTCTAATTCTTTTATATTTTTGTCAATTGCAGTTTTAATTATGGGATTCACATTGTTTTTAATGTCCTCAGGGAGTTGAGATGTGAATGTGGGTATCATTTTAATATATTTATACATTTTGGTCATATTTGGTCAAAAAAGTATTAAGTGCTAAGTATTAAGTATTAATTTTTATTATTTTTTAATCAAAAACGTTGCCTGTCAAAGCTTTTAGAATACAGTAGGTGGGTTTACATGGAGTCTAGTATTTTGATTATAATCAGTAGTAAAGCATAAACTAAATTAAAATACTCAGTATTTAATTAATCAGAAAAAATAAATGTCCAAACCAATTAAAATTTTAATTGATTTTAGGAGAGGCAGTATACACCTTTTTATACAATTGGGAAGTTTCATCATGATTTGATCCAATCCAGTTATTTTAGCCAATGATTCAATACATTTTCAATGCCTTAAAATTTACACCGATGCAGTTTAGTTTGGTGCGATTTAGTTGATTGGGTTCAATACTGGGGCCTGCAGTCATTATGAAATATGATCACATTTCCCACAATCTGCTACATTTACATCAACTCACACATCGATTTACAATGTAGACATTTTATTATTATATAAGGTGAAATACAGCAGTTTAATCAAAAGAAAAAAGCTGCTTCTGATTATAAAATACTGCTCACAGTAAAATGAAGTCACATTCATTGTTCAGTGAACACTCGTCGATTTTTACGTGCCACATCAATGCACAATTTTGACCGATACATTGATACAGGTCAATTAATTGTTACACCCCTACTACACGTTGTCCGTCTTAGTGCAAATGTATGGCCATGTATGGTTCTCAATATGGCGGCTTCTAAGCTCAACTTTTAATCCACAGTCTGAACACTATTGGTCCAGACTAGGCTTGAACTAATGAAGATGAAACAGGGCGAAGCGTTGAAGAGACGATAGATATCTATCTGGAGTAAAACACACCAAACATCAGTCCAAGTAAAAGAAGTACATGACCTGCAGATGTCACGTAGCTTCCTTAACTAAATGTGTCAGCACATTAAACACCAAACCATATTAGATCACATCCCATGCGAACAATCGACCGGAAATCGACAGAATGATTTTAGTCAGAATGACAGTGTTCATGTAAACCCAGTCAGTGACTGTGGGCAAAAATATAAGCTGGTGAAGGTGTTTTTTTCTGAGGCTTATTATATTGTATGCATGGCTAGTATAGGACAGACACCATTTTTTCCCTCCCCTCTTAGCTTCATACTGAGTGCTAAAACTCTGAAAGCCAACAAAAAAGGTCTTAGATTGTTTTTCACAGACCCAAAATAAGTATTTTGATATAAAATTTTTCAAATTGACATGAATATCATAATTTAATATAATTTGTTTGTAATGTTTAAAACTTTGTATTTTGTAATTGTAACTTTGTAATTTGTATATATATATATATATTGCTAAAAATAGTTTTTGTTTGTTAGTACTTTATCTGTTCTACTCTGAGCTGAAGCCAATGTAATGGAGCAATCTCAGCCAGTTTTGGCGTGAGGAGGGCTAAGAGAAGCTTCTGCTTCCTTTGAGTTACATGGAATGCCGCTGCATGTTTTTGAGCTGCCTCTAGCAAAATCTATATGACAAGATCATGAACACTAACATGCTTGGGGGGGATCAATTGGCAATTCTGATATTTCAGCTAAAAAATGCAGTGCTTGCTCACTTTCTCCACATATCTCTTGGTTTAATCTATTGACTCAAGCTTACCAATGACTGCACTTACACAGAATCAATGACAGTGAATTCAGACATATTGGAAAAGCAGAGAATAAGATGATGTGTTTTTGTTTAAGTGTAAATGACACGTTATATATAGGAGTCTCTGCAGCCACCTTGGCAACTTTGACTTCCTGACACTGTGATGCAAGAGAAAAATGAGGTCTTACACCATCTTGTGCACTTTAGAAGGAATATTATCTTTGACATAAATAAAAGTATATGATTCAAAATTGATGGAAAATGCTAAAATAATTTTAAATAGATCAGTGTTAATACTTGGTTCCACTGTAACAATACAACACCATGCTGAAATATATCATAATACTACCTATTGTGTTCTTCTCCCACCTCTACTCACTACACTCTCAGAGACAAAACTCATCATGAAGAACAATATTATAATAACAGGATAAAGAGTGGGTTTTGCTTTTCTAGCTGTGAAACTACTATACACAGTCTAAGTCGTGCTGATTATGTATTATATCTGTAAGTTAAACACTTCCTGTGTCATGGCTTTGAATATAGCCATCCACATGGTGCAAAATGCAAACATTTGGGTTCCAAAAATTATATAATGGCGGTAAAAATAGCATGATATGATAGCTCTTTACTAGAGATGGTATTTCTCCAATTCCCTTGAACCAGGTATCAGTATCTGGCTAATGGGTGTACAGTACATCTCAAGTCCTGGAGGGCTGGTGTCCCTCACAGTTTGGTAGTTTGCCTCCTTCAGCACAGTTATTAAACCTGGCAATGAACAGTTGAGTTGAATCAGATGTCTTTAGCCAGAAAAATCCCCAAACTGTGCTGGAACTGTCTGTCTCGGACCAGATAGATTGCTGATAGTAGAAAATACAGGTTTGGATGTTGCATAGAGAATAATGTGATTGAATTAGGTAGCCAATACAGTGCCTGCAGAACATCATGCTCCGTTACAGACAGCTCTTCTTAAATCTTAGTAGTTTTTAGAGAATAAACATGGATTAGTTTCTGTATCTGACGGTGCTTAAAATGTCATCATCTGTATTAGTATTGGGGAAGAAAAAAAAGTAGATCATGTCATCTTTGCTTATTCCCTTCACCGTTGCTCTCCTCCCTTTTTTAAGGATTAATTATTTCAGGGTGAAGGATGTGCAGTGTCAGAAAGAATTCAGACTAACAGTAGAGACAGACAGCTGCTTAGGCTGCTCGGGAATCCACAGTGGCAGGACAGGACACATTCAAATGGGCATAAAATCTACTCTGTGTGTTTCTACATGAGTGTAGTCATAATGGTGGGAGGATGGTGCGTGTATGCAGTTTGCCACCTTTGGGGCTGCATGCTTGCGTCGACAAATGTCATGAGGGAGAAGGAGAACATGGGATAGACATTTTAGGGTCAATGTACTTTCTCTCTGTATGTACTTGGTGGACACGGTTTCAACCCAACCTCTCTGCTGCAGCTATAGTGCTTTCATTTACCAGGAACAAGACAATGATAGCATTTCATCTGTGTGAATTGTATGTATTGAATTAGAAGTGCTCTAACTAATGCATTGACATTACTCGATGGTTATCGATGGTGTGATACATAGATAAAGCTGCAAAATGCTGAGTTGTGAAGCTGAGGTGAAATAGTATACATCTTGTACTGTATTGTGTGTTAGGAAGCGTTTTACAGCTTCAGGGTTAGAAGAGGCCAAGTACTTCAGTAAATCGCCCAGTGCAAGTGGCCTGTGTGTGTAAGCAGGAACAGTAGTAGTACACATCTATTGGTCTTAAATCCTCTCCC
This sequence comes from Arnoldichthys spilopterus, assembly GCA_037974385.1. Taxonomy (NCBI): domain Eukaryota; kingdom Metazoa; phylum Chordata; class Actinopteri; order Characiformes; family Lepidarchidae; genus Arnoldichthys; species Arnoldichthys spilopterus. The sequence goes on from JBBPDA010000145.1 coordinate 26,248,570, forward strand.
TAGGTTTTGTGGCCACTGCTCAACTTGAAACGTGTGTGTGCATGTGTGTGTGTGCGTTTGCTTGTGTGTGTGTTTGCATGCGTAGGTGTGCGTGCAAGTGGGTGTGTGTGCGCATGTGTCATCTCTTTCTCACTTTGATATTTTAATAAATTTATATCCACATCCATGTTCCATAAACTATATTGGTAATTAAGTAAAATTTTAATCACTTTCATAAATAATGTGTGTATATTTACGTATATATATATAATTTTAGTTTTTTCCCCCTTAGCCTCAGACTTACATCCTTATAAGTGTTTATAGTACTGCACTGGGAGGAGCCTTTAATTTGCTTACTAAATGATTTGTCACTCGTTCACTTCGTTACTTAGGTTTAGGATTATTGAGACATGTTTTAAAACGTCATCATGCATAGGATACAAAATACTAGTAAACACATGAAGAATCCATTCAGAATTATATCCATCTAACTGAAAAATAAAAACACAGAAATATTAATAAAAATCAAATTTAGTAGAACAAAAAAATACACTAATTACAAAATTTCTAATAATGATATAACTTAATACATTGTAAGAGGCTTGTTATTAAAATATGTAATTTTCATGAATTTTAGTAAGAAGAAATTCTTAAGCAAATTGAGTCGATGCGTTTACTTTGGCGTAACAGTTTTACTCACTCAGTTAATGCGTTCCCTCTCAGGTTTGCCATGAACGGCCGTAGAACAAAGGCCAGCTCAGTGCACAGGTAGCTCCGATTTTTTTTACTCTCTTTCTGTCTGTTAACACAGTTCACTACTGATAAGCAGCTACATGAAACCCTATGATGTCTTGTTAAAATTACTAGAGAATAACTGAATGGAGCGATTGAAAGATGAAAGGAAGTTGGAATCAGTCGAACTGCGAGAATGAAGCTGGGGTTTGATGTAAAGGATGAAAAAAAAAAAAAAGATCACCTCTCCTCAACACACACATTTTCACAGAGGAGGGAAAAAAAAGTGGGTGAATCGATGTGGCCGTGGGTTAAGAGCTGATAATATCTGTCCACGTGTCCTCATGCTGGGCCAGGCTTTATCTGAAATGTGTTTTCGCCATCTCCCCTATAGGCCTCTCTTCTCCTCTGCGAAGGTTATTTGATACAATGCAGCACCAAGTCAGGATCAGGTTGACCTTTTTTTGCTTTTGTTAAAAGGCAGCCCGAATCAAAAATTCAGGCCGGATGAATTGGCACCTTGCCAGCGGGGGCGCGGGGCTGCCTTTTGCTCCGTCTGTCACTCAGCCTCCCCGCGTGGTCCGAATTCTGTGCCGCCGCGCCGTTCTGATATCCATGTCCAAACACGGGCAAACAAAAAGGTTGAGCCCTGTCAAAACTGTCTGATGCTCTGACTCAGTCGTTCTGTTCTTAGTTCAGCTAGGTGGAACCTCTTGTTTTTTTTTTTCTTCATGTTTCTGTAATGATCCATTCATTATTTAGTTATGACTCACCTTTTAATTCCTCTTCAGAATGCACCACCTTCGCCGTAGTGTTCGAGCGGTCCTCCATTTTAGCCAACACGCTTTCCTCTGATGTCGACCCCCCGCGTGCTCCCTGCTTGGTTCTGATTGGTAATGAAGGCCATTGTACGCAATGAAAAAATGATTAATTTTACCTCAACATTCACTGCATACAGAAACGCGCTGAGCTTTTTAGTGGGGCAGAAATTAACACAGGCTAGACGCATGAACCCACTAGAAACTTTAGCAACACGAATGACTTGAGGACTCTCCCTTATTTAAACCATGTTTAGGAATCGCTCACCCAAGATATTATACTGTGTACATTGTGGTGTTTACATATAATTTATTCAGGAAAAGCCCTACCATTTGGATCCTGTGATGGTGAGATAATGAAAGTCCGGTCACGTAAAATAGGTTGTTTACAAGTGGTAAATCTGCTATGGTTGCCACAAGCATTCAAACTCAACTAAAACTGTGAGTATCATTGTGAACACAGCACAGCACAGCAAACAATGCACCACAATGTACCTCTGCATTTAACCCATCTCTGTAGGGAGCGCCTATGGAATGTTACCTTGCTTACAGGTACCTCGGTGGTAAATCCCGCCAGTGTGGGATTTAAACCGCCAACCTTCAGGTTACAGGGGCAACCATTACACCACCACTGCCCACTAGTGAGCTAATAAAGATCTGCAAACTCCAGTTTGGATTGGTATTATACATTATTCAGATCCTCCCATTTTTGTTGGATTCTCATGTGTAATCATGATTTTTTTATTGGTATGTATAATATTAAAGATAAATGACCATTTGTCTTTGTTAACACAGTCAGCCACACCACAACAAAATGTGACCCATGCATTTAACCCATCAACACGTGCACACGTGGAGCTGTGGGCAGCTATCAACAGCATCCAGGAAGCAGTGTAGCGGGACGGTAACCTGCTCAAGAGTACCTCAGTGGTACCCGGGCTGGGACTTGAACCTGCGACCTTCTGTTCACAAGGTCCTAACCACTAGACCAGCAGAATTGAACTGCAAAACATTTTTGTTTTTTTGTCAACCCTACTGATGCTCTATGATATTATCAAAACGCAATCATCAAGAAGCAAAACACACTTCATCAGCTGGCAGGAGAAAACCTCCCCAGACTGTGGAGTAGAAATGCTTAGCTAACTCATAAAGAGTCCTTAGCCATGGGGAAGTCACTCTCATGCCATTGTGATGTAGTTGCTAAGTTGGCCAGCCCAGTACGCTTCATATATGTGAGTGACAGCCTTGTAGCTGCAGTGTACATTATAAAAAGCTTGGCAGCAGGGGTGCCAGACAAAGACCGTTAATTAACAGTGAACGATTGTTTTCTCAATGACTGTAGAAACCTGTAAAATTGCAGCCATTTCACTGATTTGAAACACTGGCTTTAACATACCATATCAGTTTAATAGCTTACTTTTAAACATCAAAATTGTATAGTTTGTACTATTAATACAGTATATTAACATGCTTATTCTGCCATACAGTATTCGAGGATAATAATAACAGTAATAACAGTTAACAGTACAAGTAACAGGAATGTCTGTGAAATAATGGTGATTATTTTTATTATGCGTCTTAAAATGCAGTAAATGAATAGGATTTAACCTTTTTAATGGGTATTTACCATTTTATTTCACTGCATTATGACAGTGGTAGCTTTTAAAAACATTTCCTGGTGTCAATTGGCCCAGAAAGCCTTGTAGCTACAGTGTATTCACTGATGCGGTTGGCCTAGAAAGCTTCAAAGCTGCTAATGTGGCTGGCCAGGGAAGTCATGTAGCTGCAGTGCAGAGTTGCCGTAGCTGCGTGCCTAGAAAGCTTGACTTGTTGAAGCCACTGGCCCAGAAAGCTTTGTGGCTGTGGCGTAAAGTGGCTGGGAAGGGTCTGAAGCCACTCTTGAACTCTCTCTCACTTCATACTGTGGCAAGCTTCCGAGGCAATAGGGAAACTTCAAAGCAAGCACAAAATCGTGCACAAACAACAAACGAGGCTGACGCAAAGCGGCTGGTCCAGCATACTTACACCAGAACACACACACCGGAAGTAAACAGAAGTGATGAATTAGGGCCACTGAGACCAGGTGTCTCGTACACTTGCTCAAAGCGAGTTTACTCAATTTTCACTCTTGTTTACTCCATAACTCATGAACACCGTTGTTCTAGTAAGCGTTGCTCTTTATAAGGGGACTGTTCTGTCCCTCCTCCGCAATGGCACTTGACAGAAAGGTAATTGCTCTATCTTTCTCTCGGAGCTGTATGCAGTTCTTCATCGCTCTCATTAGTTTTAAAGTGTACTCTAGGTGCTGTGGCTGGTCACCGTGGGCTGGGACTATATTTTCCAGCTTACTTTTGGGAAACATTTATCCTCATAACTGGAGCTTTCTTAATATTCTTTTATGGGCCGGCATTTTTCCCGGTGTTCAGTTCTTGACTCTGGAGTGCAGCCACCAAATCCTTTGGCCCATTGGTCCTAAAACAGCATTGTAACATTTTGAACTTGTCTATGAAGGTTCATTTTGACCATGAGGATACATTGATTGAACTTGATTGCAAATTGCCATTTGTGTGTTGATATGGTGTATCTCTCTACTGGCCTCTCTTACCGTAAGACGCTTCTATTGATTGACTTTGTATAGACTGATCCATAACATAACATTAACACCACTGACAAATGACGTGAATAGCATTAAGTAGGTACTTCATTACATTTGCATGGGGGGGGGTAGTGAGATGTATTAAGCAACAAGTGAACAGACAGGTCTTGAAAATGACATGCTGGAAGCAGGAAAAATAAGGCATGCATAAGGATCTGATCCACTTTGACAAGACAACTGAGTCAGTCTCGGGTAGTGTTCCAGGTATGCAGTAGTTAGTTCCTACCAAAAGTGATTCAAGGAAGAAAAACTGGTGCATTATAAAAGGATCATGGGCACCCAAGGCTCACTGATTCATGTGGGTAGTGAAGGCTACTTAGATAAGAATTCCTCAGATGCTTGAGTTTTTCCATGCTGTAAAGGACCTGATTCATCTCATGGAGTGTTTAAATATAGCCAGTGCATTGAATCAGGTGTGCTGTGCATAGCAATGCACTAAACTGTGCTCTTTTGTAGTTCTTGAGGTGAGGAGTTTGAAACCCCAACAGTAGACAATAGAATGGAGCCAACAGTGTCAGAAATAATAATGGCAAAAATACCACAGATGGAACAGTTTTACCCCCTTACAACACATGGGCAAGAGCTGTGTTGTGTGTAATGGTAATAATATGGACAGATGTCAGTATTGTACAGCTTAAGTTCTAACATTATACTTTTGTCTCTTTTGTGCTTCGAGCCCACTCACTGGTAAAGTTTGCTGTAAAACCAGCTAACGTTAATATGAAACGTGCTACAGACATAAAAGACTCTTCAAAAAGACTGCTAAATGCATCCATCTGCCAATCAGTAAAAAGTTAAGTCTGAAACAGAAAGGGCTGCTGATGAAATGTCACACATGGAGGCTGCAGTACGGCTTATCTATCTGTCTGTCTGTCTGTCTCTGTCTGTCTGTCTGTCATGTTTATGTAGTTTTATATACAAAAAAATGACATGACCTTCTTATTATTAATTATTAAACAAGTTGTTTTTTTTAGTATGGTTAAAGGGGAATTCCATCAATTTAGATTATTAAGCAAAATTAAAGGCATAATATACAGCAGTTCATTCAGAATGGTTCGATATGAAATGCAGTCTAAAGAAACAGAGTCAGAATTGTTCACAGTGGTGTTAACCAGAACCAGACCTCTAAGCGGTTTAAAGTGCCTCATTGAAAGTTTTTACATTAAATTGTTGCATAAATGTTGCCTAACGTCGGTTTTAGAGTAGTACAAATGTTGTATAATATAAATGCTAAAAAAAATACATAAATAGCACATAAATACATTGTAAGCATAAGGGGAGAAACAATTTTACAACATTTTTTACACATGTGTGTGTTAAAATGTAATTTTTTTTTAATCTAAGGAGAAACGAAGAAAGAATATATATATTTATTTTTCCCCCAGATTTAACACTTGAAACATTATCAACATTACTTTAAAAACTAATGTAGGCTATATGTTTATTGGTCATATGGCTATATTTTTTCATCACCAGTTCTGTAAAGAAAAGAGAAGGTTTCCAGTCAAGCACTCTGAATGACTTTTTTTGCATTGAAATTGTGCAGAAATTTAAAGTAGGCTGAAGCCCGTCTTATGACTGACATGTAAATATCCTCTGTTCTAAAAGGCCTCACTCAAACAGTTTATCCACTCAGGATGTTGTCTGGCCTTTAATGTGCAGTAAGAACTCGTTTCAATGTGAGTGACTGGGGCTCAAGTGCTGTAAACTTCTATTGGGTACTTTTTCTTAGGAATTTCCCTAAAAATAATAAAATATCCATCCACAGAAAAAAGAGCCACAATTAAATTATCAACCAGAATTGGTTTTTTTTCAAATTTTTTCTTGCTGCTTTAACAAGTGCCCATTAGAGTGTCTAATGCGTGTTCACTAATAACATAAGTGGCTATTGACTTGAAATGATTTTGAAATGAATGCTGTTTTTGGGGGGCACTTCTTTTTAAGTGTCCTCCATTCTGTGTTTCTCTTCTTTCCTGAGGCCTATAAAAAATAAATAAGGAATAAAACACTGTTATCTTTTTAATCAGGCTTTGCAGTATACATTGACCTTATAAGGTATTTGAATATGTATTTCAGAGGAGATATAATATGTGAGAATACCATGTATGTTGATATAGTTTAGCGGCTTCGCTATTTCCTCACACACAGTGAGGAAAAAGGCAAAATAGAATATTTTTTCTTCTCCTTCTGCAAAAAACAAGACTTCTTGAATTTGCAATTTCTACACAAGTGATACATAATTAATTTAATATAACCTGTGCATTCCCTGGTGGTAATAACAGCTTCTGAGGCTTAATAAGAAGCGTGTGAGATTTTGTCACTTTAGAACGTGACTGTTTTTCTCATCTGATGCCTGTATTCTACAGACAGATGAATAAATGACGCAGAATAATAATCCTTGCTCTGAAGAATAGTTTTTCCCACAACTGGCTTATACTTAGGGAGGGAGATCCAGAAGGGCAGGGAGCACCATGTCTGTTTGTTCCCACACGAACGTCTTGCTGCTGGGCACCCGCTGCTCCCTGGACCCCCCCAGCTCCATTGATCTAGAGATGAAAAGCTGCCACTTCCCACACATTGGGTGTTTACTTCCAGTCTGTCTGGGACAACACACACATACAGACAGATACAGACTGGGGCTGCAGGATATGGACAAAATATGGCAGTATTGCAGTAACCCTCACCTCAACCCATATTCTACATTTTTCGTGTATCTTTATTTTCCCATGAGCTCTGCTTATGGTGTTTGCATGGCCATCTGACTAAGATCCAGGTATGTTGGATCTGAACTCTCCAGGGGGAAGATCTCTAGGGCTGGCAAATTCATTTTCTATGATAACACTGCAGTTTCAAATGTATTGCACTATTTATGAAAGACAAAACACTGGCAAATCAGTCAGAATTGTGCCATGATGCATTGTTTAGGGACCAGTGACGTCCATATTGATTTTTTGTGTGTATTTTGTAAAGCAGTGTGGGTTTCAAGTGCAATCCAACATTGTGATAATGTGTGAAGACCCAGATTCATTGTCATAGCAGCAGCACTGATGAAAATGGTTGCACATTTTTAATGTGATTGCCCAGGCAATTTTCTTTACCCAGTTAAATGGAAAGAAAGTTCCATTTCTGTTGAGAATTCCCAATTTAGGCTTCAGACAGTTCCCCAATATGCATTTTAAATGAGCGCTTTTCATTGATCAAGATGCTGAAATATGTATGATTAGAAACATGCATCTGTTTCGAGTACAGATCAACAGTACAGACCCAAATGGAATTTAATCTTATATAATTCAGTTATGATTTACCATGATGATGGTGATTCATACTCATTAATTTGTAGTTTCATAGCCATCATGCAGTTTATCTCAATCATCATTCTTTTCATTTCACTATTCCATATTTCTGTTATGTTGCATCATTGTAGGTAGTGAGGTTATAGTGGAAAAGATAGACGATTACTGCGCTTGCCCGTAATGTTTCTGCTTTAATGTTTGAGCGGGGTCTTTTGCTTTTAAACTGGACTCTTTGGCTCAGAAAACGCGAGGAAGCTGAAGTAGACCTATTTCGTGATAAAATTTCCCCATTTTCTGTCCAATTTAATCGTTTCTAAATGTACCATTTGCTTAAGAGTTCTCTAGTGACATGATTCTACCAACACTGGGACAGCGAAGGCTAGTCATGTAAAGTGGCACCGCATATTGTCGAAATGCTGCAAACGCAATATCATTGTACAGCTCGATACACCTTGAAGAGAACTGAGTAATGGACTGAGAGGGTGTGCAGCTAGTAGTACTTTTTTGGACTCCTGGCCTCCACTGGCTGTGGAATCACTGTGGATGGAACAAACAACCTCTCGAGTAAAGGGGTCAATGCTTTGACAGTTCCACCACTTTGGAGCTTTTCATCCTTTTGATTGATAGGGTGGTCAGCTGCCGGAGTACAGGATGGTAGTGAAGGGACCAGACACAGTTCCAAACACAATCTCGTTTGGCCCTTACTGCCAGTCTTGCATCTTTCTCAAACCATTGCAGTGTTCATTGCCTTTACAGTGACCAAACACAGTGTAACTTCTCTCATCCAGTTTACAGAAAGAGAAATTGACCAGTTGATGAATACCAGAATATTTTCTCCACGATTTGAGCTATCAGGTGAAAGTACATTGGCTGCATATTGTTGTGGTCAGACAAAAACCTCATATCTCCAAAGTTGCAACTTTCCAAGACAAGCACAACACTTTCTGAACTTATAACAGAGGTTAATGTATACTGTACTTTTCAAAAAGTAATTTATTTCTTTTGCTTGATTTTTTTTAAAATTTTGACACAAAGTAAAAGCCAGCAGTTGTTTTCAAATTCTGTAAAAATGCAAAACATGACAAATGAACATAAGTGGTGGTCCCACAAACCAAAGTTTTATTTTTTTACTATCCATACCCATAGTTAAAACCTAAAACATTTTAAAGTGTTAAAAAAATTCTCTGCTTGATTGAGACTGTGTGGGTGTTTCAGACTTTGCAGTGATTGACAGTAGTAAACCCACAGTAGCAGGTTTTTGTTTTTGGTGGGTCTTGAATCTGTGGGATTCAATTGGAAATGACCACAGTCCGATCAGTGTTAGTGGCTAACCCAAGGAAAAACTTGGCTGCCACATCATGCAAGTGAGCATTTCTTAAATAATGCTACTGTAGCTGGCTGACAAACAATGTTAGCATGTCAAGCGTAGCATCTAATGTCCAGTGACAGTGAAGGCGAGAAAGGGAGTGAAGTTTTTTGTGTATAAATGTAAAAACATTTTTCATAAAGCAGACATTGTGTTAACTGTTTGGACCACGGCTTGCTAAAATGTCATCCACCATTCTTTCAGATCAATCTCAGGAAAAGTGCAAGCAGCTCTTTGTTATTGTGAACACACTTAATCACACACAAAGTGGACCACAAGGAAATGACCTCTGCATTTAATGCATCACGCGAGCAACAGCGGGCAGCTTTCAACAGCAGCCAGGGAGTTGTGTAGTGGGACGGTACTTTACTCAAGGGTACCTTAGTGGTGGTGTCAGACAAAAACCTGTATCTCCATTTTTGGCCTTTTTTTTACCATTTAAAATAATTTGAAATAATAAAAAAACAGCTAGCATTTGCATTGTGCCAAAATAAGACAAAAGCAAGTGAAATGTTTCTAGAGTACTTACAAAAGGTTATTTTACATTAACCTCCATTGTAAGTTAATAAGGTTTTGTGCTTTTCATGGAAAGTTGGAGATACAAGGTTTTTATCTGACATCAACAATATTCTTTCTGATTTATTTACTGGTTTAGCGTTTAATAATGTAGTATAGTACAGTATAGCAGGTTTTTAATAATATAGTTTAGAGCTAAAATAACCAAAAACATTTCTGCTTTTTCCTGTGAAATTGAATCAATACTGAGAATTGTCAAATTTTTGACAAAACTTTGATCATGATTTTGGCACTGTGACATCTTGAATATCAATATGACAAGCTACTTGTCATACATACAGTCTGACATGTTTCCCCAGCAAGCTACATATTGCACGCCAGGTGATGGAAATGGCCCCTGCCTCATAGAGCTGATGGTAATGAGTATGAACTCTATCAGTGAGCTTTGGTGTGCACTTCGTTATTGAGCGTCTAAATATTCCCAGACGGGTCGATAGCCTGACCAGTAAGACTGATGGCATAGCAACCAGAAGCGCAGTGCAGCGAATTACAAGAAAAAAAAAAAGTTTCCTTTTTTCTTCATCTTCTTCTAACATAAACCATTACTCTGGGAGGCCAATTAAAAAACAGCATTACCATCCACCACCATCTGTAGCTAACAGCTAGAGCCATGCTCTGCGTGTGTGTGGGGGTGGGTGGGTGTGTTTGCATGCTTGTGTGACAAAATCCCCAAAAATCTAGGGCAATTAACAGAACCAAGTGGAAGTACAAGCAATTATAGAACCTTTCTGCTGCTGCTCTGCTGGGAGCCAATGTCCTCCCAATCGGCTCTTGCCTGAGCGCTTATCTTTTCAGCAAGTGGTGACCCGGGCAAGCAAGTGCTCGAGTGGCCTCTGACCCCCCTTTTCCTAAAGCCAGTCTGATCCCAGGGCCCTGACTGAGAGCTTTAATTAAAAAAGACTCTCAGGTTCAGACCAGTGTGAAACCGAGGAAGTGGCTAAATAACTGTTTACTGCACGACAGCGGAGTTAGAAATGAGTTTAACCCTTAAAGGGACTGCCTGAAACACTAGTACATCCATCTATCCATCCATCCATCCATCCATCCATCCATCCATCCATCCATCCATCCATCCATCTATACCGCTTCATCCGTTTCCTGGTCGCATGGAAGCTGGAGCCAATCCCAGCTGACTGCGGGCCTAAGGAGGGGTACACCCAGGACAGGAGACACTAGTACACATATGACATAATTTGTACATTTACATTCTATATTGACAGTTGAAAGTGACTATTTGTCATTGTGTACACTCTCAAATCACACACAAAGTGCACCACAACAAAATTTGGCCCCTGCATTTAACCCATCACACATGCACACGTGGAGGAGCAGGCAGCTATCAATAGCACCTGGGGAGCAGTGTAGTGGAATGGTATCAGGGTCAGGGCTTGAAGCTGCAACCTTCTGTTCACAAGGGCAATCTCCTAACCACTTGGTGACCACTGCCCATTTGTCTGCACTTCTTCACTTCTTTTTACACTTATTCAGAGTCCAAAAAATGACATTACATTTATTAGTGTTGGTTTTTGGCAGAAGTAACAGTGCTCTTTAAAAATTGAGATTGTTACAAATTACAGCTAATTGTAGCACATACAGTGAGAAGCAATCAGTACTCAGACTTTTCTTTAATTATTTGTTCAGTATTTATGGCAGTGGTGGACAAGTGGTTGGGACACTGTCCTTGGGACCTGAAGTCCCGGCCTGGGTGCTACTGAGGTACCCTTGGGCCAGATCCCGCTAAAGTGCTCGCCGGGCGCTGTTGACAGCGTCCTGCTGCTCCACGTGGGCATGTGTGTTGGGTTAACTGCAGAGGTCACATTTCGTGTGGTGCTTGAGTGTGTTCACAATGACAGTCACTTTCACTTATCCACTTACGATTTACACACACATACCATATATATGGAGAAAACCAGTGAAATGTGCCTTGATGCAACAGCAGTATACACTTATTATGCATCTTGGTTTATTGTTTGGTTTACTAAGACTAGCTTATCACATAGAGATCACATAGCCACGCCCACAAACTGTACACTTGTAAGGATTGAAAAAGTGTCATCAAGCTCGAGACAAAACAGAAAATAAAAGCTCAGTAATGAAGCGATTTTGGTGTAGGTGATAAATTAACTGCTTTCCCACTAAAACACAGGGTGTAATTTCACTCTTGCTAAGGTAACAGAGTGTGTGGAGCACAATACAACCTTTTCACACAAATTGCCTGTCTTCTTACACATGAACGGCTCATCCTGAGAGCTAAAACAGTGCCATTTTCAAAGGCAAACACTGTTCCAGGGCATTTTACAGAATACACAGCCCATCACGCCCAAACCGTTTAAGCTTGTGCACCGGTTTTGTGCATTACAGACAGGCCGAATGTTTCTGGGTTTAGTACAATGTGCCTGTAATGTCTTTTGACTTTGTACTTTTACAAGTTAACCAAAATTTTTCGTAAGCATGAATAAAGAAAAAGGTTTTCAGACACTGCAAGTTAATAACTAGCTTTTTGTTGCAGAGCTGTTGTCACAGGCAGTTACAGCTGAGATGCCTACAGTAAGATACGCACTGTGCCTCATTCCTTTTGAAGCTTGTTTCTTGTGGAAAGTCTTCAATTCTCCAAGGGCCCCTCTGTTGGACTCCCAGTTTCAAAGTTCACCATTAATTTGAGGCAAATGTCAGTTCAGGAGATTGGGGGTCATGCAAGCACCTCCAGCTTTTATAGAAACCAGTTATTTTAGAGTTGTCTTAGATGTTTGTAATGGCCGATTATCAAGAAGCAGGCTTCTAACAATAAAGTGACAATAAAGCGATCTTACCTTATAATACTAATAATGGACCAGATCAGGATCTTGATTGATTGCGTAACCTGCATTGGTGTATTGACTAGTCAGGACTAATGTCAATGGCAGGACAAAATGTTCTTGTAAAATTCTAAAATCCAGGGGTTGAGGGTAACAGAAAGCTGACCTGGCTTCTAGTCAGTAATAAGAGAAAGCTGGACAGCAGAACTAAACCAGAGAAGAAAATTAGTAATATGCCTCAATACTGATTTCCAGCACAAAGGTGAGGGGCTGTACCATTCCTCAGGATGTCAAGAAGACAGACCATGCATGAAACTGAAAATAAGAATAAGAAACTTCAAAGTAAAGTAAATAGTGGCCATGCGGAGGCCATCTGGCACCGTGTCTTTAGGTGTTGCTCTGAGGGGCATGCAGCAGCAGGGGCATTCACTCCTTTTGAAGTGGCAGAATGTCAGTGTGTCTCTGCAGTAATCTGGGCCACTAGCCTCTCTACCTCAGCTTTCAGTTCTCTTCCCATTCCACCCTGGCAGTAAAAGTAATAAAAATTGTGACTATCGGGATAGATGACAGAGTGTGGGTCATTGAAACTGGGATCAGCAAGAATCACCCATCTTTAAACCAATGAGGCGGCACAACTGCACATTTTAGCTGTGTTTCTAAAAGAACGTCATTAATCGGCCTACCTGTGCTCCACCGAGCAACGAATCCTTTTGAGGCAAGTGTTGCAAAGTTCAAAGATCTTATTCAGCTGTAATAAGGACTATATGTTAAAATAATATAATGTTTAATACTATTTTTACTATTATAACAGTGTGACATTTAAAACATACAAAATAATGTTAAATCAGCATTAAAATCAAACTCTAAATGTATATGTTTTCAGGATGTCAGAGTTACTCTTATTAGATTTAGTTTGCACCAGTGTTTTTTTGTTTTTAAAGCTTGTCCAGCCTCATAACAGAAGCTATTAAAGATCAGATTTTTGGTAAAACATGCATAGGTCAGTTAAAGGAGCTGCACAGGTCAATTAATAGGGCAGTGGTGTCCTAGTGGTTAGGACATTGCCCTTGTGAACAAAAGGTCACGGGTTCAAGCACCACTGAGGTTCCCTTGAGCAAGGTACTTCACTTCACATTAAAGGGGCAGAAAACTAGCATTAAATGTTATGTTGTTACACCGTATTTTCTAGCATAGCATTGTATCCCTCAGGCTCTTTGGTTTAACTTTATATCAGTTATCATTGCTTTAACTACAGTACCCAGCATGCATCATGCTTAACCAGTCATGATTGCAAACCTAGCCACTTATCTGTAGACAACAAAGTTACCATAAGTGAACTTATGGTATGAAGTTACTTGTCAGGTGAGACAGATTTTTTACTTTATCCACGGCACAGTTCAGTTGAATTATGCCAAACAAAAAGAGCTATAGTGAGGTAAGGTATCTGACTACCTTGCTAACTAGCTTTTAGTGCGTTGTCCTCCTGACCAGACATTTTTCTTAATTGCTCCGTTGTAGTGATGATTTGATGCCACAAACTTATGGCTGAAATGAAGTATTTGGCTTCCTATTAGCATCCCACGCTATCTAGCTTTCGTAAGCATTTTGCCAGCTTTTGGGCGGTGCTGGCCTAGTGGTTAGGACCTTGCCCTTGGGAACAGAATGTCTCAGGTTGAAGTCCCAACCCAGGTACCACTGAGGTACCCTTGAGCAAAGTACCGTTCATATACACTGCTCCCGCTTCTTCTCATAGCTGCCCGCTGCTCCACGTGTACATGTGTGATGGGTTAAATGCAGAAGTCACATTTATTTGTGGTGCACCTTTTGATGAGTGTGTTCACAATGACAAATGAGTCACTTTAACTTAAAAAAAAAAAAGACAAAAATCATCCACCTTTCTGCATTGAAGATGTACTATCAGTGATTTTCCTGGACTTTAAATAAGAAAAAATGACTAAAGAGTCTGAAGGTGAACTGGCGCAGTTGGCGTTTTCACAACAGGATTTAATTTTATTCTATTTTTTTTATTTAGTCCTTTAAGACAGCTGATCAGGTTAGTTATCTGTGCTGTAGTGGATTATCTGCTTTTGTGTAATTAGCACCCCGCATCTCATGGACAGTAGCACCATTATTTATTATCTTCTTCTTTTCTTTCTTTCCTAAGGCCTATTAAATGGACTGTGTGTGTGAATCTTTAAAAGAAAAAGAAAAAAACACAAGATAAGACTGGTTGGATAACTGGATGAATGGCTGAACTGAATGAGGAGTCATATAATAGAAGAGAATAGATTCTTACTGTAGAAGTACAAAGAGACTGAACTGCTGCTTCCTTAATGAATGCTACCTATAAATAGTAGAAAATCAGTTACTATTATGACAGCTGTGCTATAGCACAAGAACATCCACAGTGACAAAAGTGCAAAGTGCTGTTTTATAGCACTGATGATAAATGAATAATGAAATATTGTTAACGATAACAAAAGTATGGTAACACAACACCTTTTACCCTCTAGCTTACTTGTGTCTGGGGTTGTCATTTCAATGACTGGATGACTCTCCGTATAGAGTGTATCTGTAGTGGCAGTCAGTTATGGAGGGTGATTAAATGCAGTAATGGCCTTGGGAGAAAAAGCTGTTCCAAAGATGGATATATTGCTAACATAAATATGAATCAGATAACAAAAAAACAAAAACAGAAAAAAACCCCAATAAAAATTTCTTCATTTCAGTTTAAAAGTCAACGACTGATCGATTGAATCCGGTCCTTTTGTTTAAAGAGTCATAACCTTTAAACATTCCCTTCATCTGACCCCTCAGGCTTCACAGCTGTGCACCAGTCAAACCCAAGAGTACAAGGTAATATAAAGTCTCTAAATGGCAACGAGGCCATTTGTGTTAACCTTTGACCCTTGTCTGACCAATGACACCAGGCATATGATAAGCCCAGGCTTTATGCCTATATTAGAATTTACTCCTCCTCTCGCATTGATCTGGATCTATAGCATCCTCAGCCGGATGATTAATCTGATCAAAGGTCTGCCTGGAGGGCTGAATATTGCAATCATGCAAGAGTCCCTCTCACAAGACCTGGAGGCATCATTTAAATACAGTATGGATCTGGAACACATTAGAAAGAGCTGCTGAGGGGCAAACTAACTAATTGATAATAGCAAAGTGGCTCTGCATTACCCAGGCAACACTCACGGTAGCCACATTACAGTGGAACTATAAATGGGTTGGATGTATCTCATGACCTGTACACGTACATGGCTTTGCATCAGTGTTAATTATGCCAAAGTCAGGAATATATGTTTACACAGATCAGCCACAACATTAAACCAGGGACAGGAAAAGTGTATAACATTGATAATCTCGTTACGCCTGCTTAAGGGTGGGATGTTTTAGGCAGCAAGTAAATAGTCAGTTTTTAAAGTTCATGTGTTGGAAATGGGCAGCCATAAACATGTAAGGGACTATGACAAACGCCAGATTGTGAGGGTTAGATGACTCGGTCAGAACATCTCCAAAATGGCACGTCTTGTGGGATGTTCCCAATATGCATATCAAAAGTGGGCCAAGGGAGAAGAACCTGTGACCGGGTCATTGTGTTCAAGACTCATTGATGGCCATGGGGGTTGTATGAACCCAATTCCACAGAAGGGCTAAGTCTTATGGACTTCATGCCTCAATGGGTCATAGCTGCTTTGATGGCACAAGGGAGACCAAATATGGATCAGTTGGCTTTTTTTGACTTCAACCCTGACATTGTTGTGTTAAAAATCCTTCTGATACAGTGAAAATAGTTGCAGCTGCTGGGATAACACTCTGACTTCATGGGACAAATACAGTCCCATTAAAGGTGTTTTACTTTACTATGGGAGAAATTGATGCCAAGACATGCTGCATGTGATGTTTTTTTGATGCCATCTGAATGTGCAAATCCTGAAAAGCCCAAACAGGGCATTGCTGGTAAAAAGACATAAATCATTTTTAATGAATTATTTTGTATTGATTTTTCAAGATTGATTATTGTGCCATTTCTGGCCCAACCATATGAACTAAGGTTGTGCATGTGCATATAATTAGAATATAAGAATATCCCATCTCATTTTAATTACATAAACATTTTTTTTTACACATTTTTACTTAACCAGGTAATAATGTTTTCAGTAACGTTATGTATAATTTGGAATAAAAATAGCATTCACTTTATAATTGGGCAGTGGTGGCCTAGTGGTTAGGACATTGCCCTAAAGGTTGCAGGTTCAAGACTCGGCCCAGGCACCACTGAGGTACCCTTGAGCAATCCTTCTACGCTGCTCCCTGGGCGCTGTTGATAGCTGCCCGCTGCTCCACGTGTGCGCATGTGATGGGTTAAACGCAGATGTCACATTTCATTGTGGTGCGTGAGTGTGTTCACAATGACAAAAAGTCACTTATTACTTGACTGCACAAGCTCAACATAGAACAACGTAGAGAATACTGTAAAACAAGCAGCTTATATTGCACCTGTGGATCATTTAAGCGGAACTATGTATAAAGCATTTCAAACAAATCAATTCCACATTCGTCCAGTTTATGTTGTGTAAGTTATTATTCAGTTGATCTTCCACATTTTCATTTCTTTATTCATAACCATATAATAGTAGTGTTTCATGGTGTATAAAATAATGCTTAGGCTTGAATCTGTCAATACGGAATGTAAACTGAATGCAAAGGTATATGAAGAATTCTAATATAACATCTAAAATGGGCAAAATGCCTGTCCCTTAATATAGGAACACACTTCTATATGGACACACAGTGCTGCTTGAGCCGTTTCTGGACACTGCGGTCACAGTTTAAAAGCCTCTATCAGATACTCACAAAACTGTGGACTCACCAAGCCTCCATTCATGCTTTATCCAAGCTGAGATCTGGACCGTGTGTATTTGAGGGCTGAACCCAGAAGGCAACTGTTGAAACAGTAGAGAATGGAGAAGCTTCCGTGATTGTAAATAAGCAAAAGAAATGGGAGAAAAAAAAATCATCTTTACTTCTCTGGTTTGCATTCTAAGCCTTGCCAACCCCTTATTATTTCCAAATGTAGGCCTATACCCAGTTTAAGACTCTGTGTGGAGCCGTAAATAATTGACGAGCTGCTGGCTGGATCAAAAGCATGGCCCGCCTCTATTTGTGCTCCTCTGTGTACAGAAGTCTGTGTGTATGTGTATGTGTGTGTGTGTGTGTGTGTGTGTGTGTGTGTGTGTGTGTGTGTGTGTGTGTGTGTGTGTGTG
>JBBPDA010000145.1:26284585-26296929 GCA_037974385.1 Arnoldichthys spilopterus
CCATCCCACTACACTGCTCCCCGGGCGCTGTTGATAGCTGCCCACTACTCCACGTGTGCACGTGTGATGGGTTAAATGCAGGGGTTGCATTTCATTGTGGTGCTTGTGTGTTCACAATGACTAAGTGTCACTTTCACTTGTGCAGCTATGAGAAGCATCCAGGCAGCAGTGTAGCAGGATAGTACCTTGTTCAAGGGCACCTCAGTGGTACCCGGGTTGGGACTTGAACTTGCGACCTTCTGTACAGAAGGGCAAGGTCCTAACCACTAGCCCACCACTGCCCAAAGTGAGGACTTTGCTGTGGAAATGATTAAGATTGAGTGCTGGTCAAGGTGTTTATATCTTGTGTCAGCAGAACGTGCTTTACTCCACCGCATTTGGCTGCCCCTTGTTTTTTTCACCTGTTTTCAGCACGGGGCCTCCTAACTCATCTAGTTTTTCAGTGCGCCCCTCCTTTTCTTGGAGGTGCAAGCTGTGGTGCACTCGCCTTGTAAATATGGCAGCGCAGGTTCAAGCCCAGGGTGGGGAGGCAGTGTAATAGTGAAAATATTCAGCATTAAATGTTATTAAATTCTTTTGGAATGGCACATTTTTTTTGTAGAATAATTTATTGTGAGAGGGGGAAAAAGGAGACTGGTCAGAGAGCTGGCCAAGCTGTTGACTTGGCCTCCAAATTCCAGAAATCTTAATAAGTATACGAATAGATTATGCTGGACAAAGAAGTTCGAGCCAAGGGAGCCCAACCACACAACGTACAGGAGTTTGAGACTAAGGTCTTGGTGCCAGATACCACAGCACACAAGTCTTGTGGAGTCTAAGCCTTGATGGATCAGAGCTGCTTTGGTGGATCAAGGGGGAGCCTACCCAATATCAGGTAGATAGTTTAAATGTTATCGCTGATCCACTAGCATTATTCAGGACCACCAGTGTGTGTGTGTTAATGTGTTTTCACACATAATCTACTATGTTTGCCACATTTTGGCACTCTAAGCGCTCAAGTATAATTACACTTGATGGAATTTCTAGGCAGCCGAAGCTCTTTGAGACATTAGCCGCCTCTCTGTGCCACGAGGAAAGCGTGTGTCTGTGTGTGTGTGTGTTGGCTGCGCATGAGGGCGAGGCAGCAGTTGAACTTTGATTAGCACTGCTGCCTGTGTGTAATCATGTCAAACGCTTGGGGCTGTGGCAAAGACGCTATAAAAACTACCATTACGCCCAGCCATCATTACGGCCCTGTGGCTATTCTTAGCCCTTTTAATCATCTTTATTTACTCCAATTAATCGGAGTGGAAAGAGCTAATTAGCATCAGTGCACTCTCTAGGAGTGTGTGGGGTGAACGTGATCTTGGGGATCTGTCTCTGCTGTTGGTAATGAGCTCACTACACGTCAGGAGCACACACACACACACACACACACACACACTGCTTCAGACTCACCATCAGAGCCTGTAATTGAGGAGGCCGTCCATTTAAGCACATGGCTCAGAGCATATGGCTCCAAACTCTTAGTCCCTACCTGCAGGATCATTTGTCATGTTGTCAGAACGGTAAATACCATACTAAGCATTTGTAGATTTGAGTACATTTTGACTGCTACCCTGGCGCCAGTCTACATAAGTATATAAATCTTGTTTGATACAGTTTATTGCATTTAAAAAGTTATTTTAAAAGGTTAGTATGATGGTGAGGGTGGACACGTTCTTTGAGGTTAGCATGGGAATAGTCTAGACTAGCACTTTTGCAAGGACAGCGAAGCTTACACATGGGTGAGATTATGGTTAGCACCGGGACGGGCCTGCTGGGCGGTGGTCGCCATGGTCACGTCAATCTGTGCTCATGTGTGCCGCCTGGCTGTCTAACCAGGTGATGCGAAGTCCGCCTGTGAGCCGTGGTAGCAGCACAGGCAGGCAGGGAGCCTTCTTTTCTGTGCTCCCTGGCTAGTGCACTGGCTGTAAGGCCGCTAGAAGCGTGGATTGCCCACACTCACTCCTTGAGTTGGGGTATTTTATAATTAGCAGCAGATGTGTTGATTGTATGCCTGATGTGCTGGTGTGGCCAGGGAGTTTGAGCAGGCCCCTACATGCAACCGGGTTCGGCTTGTGTGGCCCCGATAATTCTAAAGATCCATTTCCATTTTCCCTTAAACCCAGGAGCCTTCCCTTACCGGCAGCCCAGTTTGCAAGAATAAGCAGCTAACGTAGCTCGCTAGGCGCGAGGTGCAGAGCGGTAGTGCACTTGCCTTATAAAATATGGCAGCACGGGTTGAAGCCCAAGGAGAGGAGGGAGTGTCCCTTAGCGCTGGAATCCCGCACTATGAGGAATTTGATTGTAGATTGCATAATTTTACTAGGTCCTCTGTGAGTGGATAAGGAATATGTGGCTTATATGTTATATGCTTATATGTTGTTTCTCAGACCAACCAAGAGTTTGCAGTGAAATATTACCCATTTCCTCATCCAAGGACACAGGAGGAAAGGAATAGGATTATGATTAAACAATGTGAAGCACTGCATTACAAAAGAACCTAAGAACACATCACAAGTAATGCAAGTCTGACATGTGGCTAAATTAGCTAACTAAATCTGGATGGGTACAAAGTCTTTAATAATCAGGTAAATTATTATTTAAAAAGCCATAAACTACAAATATGCACTTTCTAAAAGTCATTATCAGCTGCACTAAATAAATACATTTTCTGAACCTAATGGTTTGCTAGCTAGCTTTGCTAACAGCATTAATTGTTATCAAATCCTATGCATTTATTGCTCTATATCCTTATTGAAAGGACATTACATATAAACAGTGAGAGGATGTTCACAGGGTTTATCTGACTAACAACTAAAATACTGTATTTGTCTGTATGGATTAGACATTGGCTTTTGCATATTATTGTTTATTGGTTGTGATGTTGCTGATATGCTGAGGTGGCACAGTTTTGTTTCGCCTAGAGCATACACTGACCTTGAATAGAAAACTGAAGGGGGAAAAAACATGAATTTTATGTGTCTGGAATGATGGACAGAGCCATAAATTATTTCAAACTGACTGGTAATACTGTATATAATATTTATTTTGCTTTTACATTATTAACAGTGCCCATGCCCCGCTACAAACATTGTACTTTGGCCGTTAAGATAAAAAAAGTTAGGGCTCTATAGGAAACAGACATTTGCAAATTTGAATTGCTGTTTTAATTGCTTCATTTTTTCAGCTCTTTTAATACGGTGCATAAATAAATAAGGGCACATTGTTATTATTGTCAGTAGAGGACGCTAACCTATTTGGATGTAGAAAATCACAAACTGATCATTTGACCAGTGAGCGTCAACCTTTTGCACTGTTACAGGGCTTCATCTTTTAATTCATCTTTTTGGAAATCACTGCACATCACAGGACCTAATCAACTTTTGAATCAAATCTGAGGAAAGCTAATGTAATAAAACAGGGTTTGTGGCACATTAGATTCAGTGTTCAAGCCTCCAGGACAGAAAATGATAATTAAAAATAAATAAATAAATAAATAAATAAACGTCTGGACTTTGATTAATATAAACAAACGGTAAATAAATAAATAAATGCATGTAATTAAATATTTCCCACAACATTACATCATTTTGTACTTTAGACTAATGCGTTTGTCCTTCACTCTTCACAGTAATATTTTGAGATGGTCTAAAATGGTTTACCATAACACAAATGTTAAGACCATGAGAGTGCCATTTAATCTGTATAAAAGCTGTATAAAACACCATTATTTAGAAGACACTGCTATCAAAAGCACTTTGGAACTTTATAATAGCCACTTCTATTTTAAGTAATTGAAATTAGGTTAAAGTTTTAAAAAATCATAATAATGGTGTGAAAAAAGTACATTTAAATTGTATTAGTATTATTTATATTTAATAGAAAAAATATTTAATAGTAGTATTTATATATATTAATTTCATTCAAATGTATTGTTTTCGAGGAAAGAAAAAATATCTTGCCAATTATTATTTTCATGCTTGTCATTTGTTAATATTGAAACAAAAAATAAAAAGGTTGAACATGAACGTGAACATGCATTTATTGCATAACGTTTTGCTAATGATCACATTATTGTTTAATTAATTATAGCAGCATATATTTAATTATGCTAAACTCAGCTTCTATTGGTTAATTCTGCTTCTAGTTGTGCTGTACTGGAAAAATGAATAATTACTGTGACTACATGTACAGCAACAACTGCAATAATGTGGTGCCTCTTATCTATTCATCTACCATTACTGAATCTTTTCTTCTCTGACCTTGTTCCAACTTTTCCTCTGGCTCTTCTCCTCCCCTTCTTTTCCTCTGTTTCATCATTCTCTCCCCTTCACCTCACACGTTACCCTCTCTCCTCCACTCCCTCACTTCACAGCAATGAAGAACCTGACATTCCAGATCACACCAGATTCCAACAAAGACGGCGAAAGCATCCAGATGGGTCGTGATCTCAAGCTGTCCTGCCACGTGGATGCGCAGCCACAGGATAAGGTCAACTACACCTGGTATAAGAACGGCGCTCCAGTCTACCCGTCGGACAGTCTGATCGTGCTGCGCAGTGACCCGGACATGCCGCCTGGCACAAGCAGCCTGGAGATTGTGGACATGAAGTTCCGAGACCAGGCTACCTACAGCTGCATGGCGAACTTCCCCAGCAGCAGTGTTCCCGAGCTCCGCGTGGACGTCAACATCACACAAAGCAGTGGTGAGGATGCTTTTCTTTACTTTTCTCCATGTCTATGCTTAAACTCCCTCCACAGAATTTCCTATTATCATAAACGTCTTACCCAGTGACACCAGCGTCACCACGTCCATTTGATCCTGACATATTAGCCTACTTCAGGTTTTCAAGCTTTGATGGTCAGAAACATTGTGCTGGGGTTTTTTTATTCAGTGATTTCAAACACAGTGGACTAATAATGATACTTGGCTAAAGGCAAAAGAACTATAAAAAATGAATAGATGCCATCTCTCATCTCTGTTATTAAACATCTCTTACTACTGGTGGGCTGAAGATAGCTAGAAACCAATAAATAGGACTCTCTTCTGGCACAGTACATTTCTTCATCACATATTGAAGCCTAAGCTAACATTGTATTTTGGTTAGCCTTAAATCACTTTAGCTTCCTTTAAAAGGTTAAAAACCACATATTTTGCAGAAGTTTCATTAACTTTCATTAACTTTCATTAAGTTGACATTGAGAATGGTTAATGCCAATTCTGGTCTTCTAGAAAAAACCCTATTTTGAAGCAGAACAGTAGCTTACCTTCTCAGTAGCTAAAACTAAACACCTCAAAATCCTGCCAAAGCTAATAAAGTAATGCAAAGCTATGAAGCTGTCAGAACGTATCCCTTGTGCATGGTTCAGCATTAAAAGTCTTATAAAAAGGGCCGAGAAAGGCACTGGGAGTTTTGAACCAGCTTTTATCCCATGTTAAAACAAACTCTTAAAGATATGAAAGCATGTTGTCCCGTGTTAAAGATTTTCTATTAAAAAAGCCCTTAAAAATAAGCTTCACGTAATGTAAAGTTTTACACCAGCTTTTTGATTGATTCATACAGCCAAGCTAAGAGCCGTTTATGAACCAGGTGTAGTCAGATTTTATAGGCTTTAATGAGCAGGTAAATCACCCAACTGTTCTAGATACCTGCCTTCTAACACTGGATTTGAACATCTGATGGTCTTTAAAGGGCATTGGCCTTGTTTGACCAGCACTTAAGCACTCTCTAGACTATCCTGTGTGTAATAGTTAGGACAGGTTTATAATGGCTAAACCATTCATTTGTCTTTGGAAAGCTAAAGGAGTTGGGGTCTCCTCTTTGCTACAGTCAATCGGCCACTGGCAACTATCTCAAACTATATAGGCTCTGCCAAATGTCTGGTAATATCAAACAAAAGATCAAGGCCACTTGGAAGCGTTTAAGATTATACTGGGGTGCTATGACTTGCCAAATCACTTGTGACAGTGAACTTGCCTAAGAAATCCTAAGTTACAGCTAAAGTCTTGTGGTGTACATCTCACTTTAGATGGTACTTCAGAAACCCTTGAAAAAAGCCGTCCTACTGGGAGGTTGTTGGGATAGTGGGATTTCTACCATGCAGCTTTTCTGAACTGTGCTCTCTTTTCCCAGGAAGTGTCTTTCACTGCATTACTTTTGTTTTTTCCTTTTTTTTTCGCCTTTCAAAAGTTTTGACCTTTTCTGAGTGTTACACTGGTTTTCTAACTCAACACCACCAGCACGATCAATCTCCTACACTTTCTCCCATTCTCACATTAATCTTCTCTCTCTGTTCTCTGCTTTCCTTGCTGTTTCTTTCCATTTGTTCCTTCCTGCATTTTCTTTCCCGCAGACTTTTGTTTCTTTTCTAGACCATGGCAGATATCTATAGTGTGAGGGTTTATCATTTAGCCCTGGGGCTAATAGGACTACTCTGGCTGTTCATTCACATGCATCTTGCAGAGCTTTCATGAAACATTTAGGAGTTCAATAAAGGCACAAATGCTGATTGTAGGAAGGTTCTCTCTCCATGTATATCTGTCTTTTGGTTCCCACTCTTTATCTCATTGGAACAGACCCTGCCTGACAGCTTAAATTCTGTTCATGTAGTCATAATCAGTAATAGGTGTTGTCCTCCACAAAAACAGCTTAAAAACATGTCTTTCTTGTGATTAACCAACGATGGCCAGAAACCTTTAATATTAATACAGTACAATTGAAGAGACCTAAAGGTGTGATGAGATATTAGATTATTGGAGTTAAGAAGTTTAGATTGTCTAATATTTTAGACCCTGTTTACACTAACAACTGCAAACAAATATAGATGCAGGATTTCAGGTTCTTGGGGGTCAGTGTCTGCCTCTGGATTTGACGAGGGCTCATTGTAAACTGAGACAGCACACGAGCTAGATTAAAAAAAAATTGAGCTTCAACTTTTGAGCTACATATAATAGTGATGTTTTGATCTCTAGTTCTGCCCATTAATGTGCCTGAATTCTTTGATTGGCAAAATCAGAATTCAGAATTTTCATAAAGACTCTAGACCCACTGAGAAATCTGCAGAAAAAAGAAACATAAATCTGGCTCATTATTCTTTGCTCTTCTCTAAACGCTTTACCTTTCCTTCAGTTCTCCTCAGTCATATTCTTTTTTTCTTTGTCAGTCTGTCTTTTATATTTTTTCTGGAACCAACAAGAAGTAATGAAATGATACGTAATTGCTATAACTATCTGTTTATAGTAATGTCTTGTTTGAGTTTTTGCCACTATGAGCCACCCTGGATGTCTTTCTGTCTTTCTTTTCTTGTTTTCAGTCATTCCTCCTGTCCTGAGTGTACCAGTGGGAGGGGGCATGGTCAATGTGAGCGAGGGCGGGACTGCAGAACTTGTTTGCCTGGTAGATGGCAAGCCCCGCCCACCCGTGCTCTGGTCCCGCGCCAACAAGGACCTCCCCATGCCATCGGGTGACTGGGTGGTGGAGACGCGGGATGGCCGCCTGAGGCTGACCAACGTGACGCGAGACATGATGGGGCCGTACCGCTGCCAAACAGCACCGTACAACGGCCTCAACATCAAACGCAGGCTAGCGCAGGTGCAGCTTAATGTAGAATGTGAGTACCCACAATCCTCCACACCTCATTACACTGACGCTGCATGAGCCTGGGGCCGTATATGAAGCATCTTGGAGCGCAAGTGTGCAACAAGTTTTTGCCTTTCATCTTCCAATGAATGCAGTCCTGTAGCTGTGAAGATGCTGGTCCTTGATGAGCACTGGCAGACATATGATACTAATAGGAAGATTTTTCTAGAGCTGCACAGAGATGATATGAAAATCTTGAACCTAGACACTGTTGGGATGCAGTGATATTGAATTGCGTGGCAATATTCAATATTTGTCATGTAAACATCATTCAGTGCCAATATTGGAACACAAACTATACATTTACGAATTTAAACACATTAAAACTTGTGCAGCTAAAACTAGTCTGATTAACATTGCAAAGAAAGACAGAATTTATTTCTGTAGTGTTAGTGATATTCATATATAGCTGTGTAGAAATCCTGGCACTAAAAAATGGTTATTTCACATAAATATTTAACAAAAAAGTAATTGAAGCATTTAAGGGTGAATTAAATGTCAAATTGTTAAATACACTACATTTTTAAGCTTTTTTTGACTTCATAGCAAATTAACAAATCACATATATGACACAAATAGGTTTAGTGTTTAACAGCTGAACATTCTGTCTTTCTGAAGCATACCTCAAACAAATTCTGTTCAGTCAGTTTAATTAACATGTAAACATAGCATGTTTATCCAATTCAAGTAGAGAAAGAGTTTGGTACATTTTGGTGGAAGTATAAATAAAATAGGATGGTTATGAAAGGAAAACATAAAACCTAGAGATTGGCTGAATGGAATTTTACTTACAAAAAAGCTGTGACGTACACGCCCCCGTGTTTTCCATGTGTCTGTGTTTTGGTTGTCGGTGTGTTCGTCTTAGCCACGCCCCCGTCAGCTGTCTCGTGTTTCCCAGTTCTCCTCCTCCCCAGGTGTTGTCAATCTATGTTTAGTATATATACCCTTGTGTTTCAAGTCCTAGTCGCATTTTGTTAACGTCTCTTTATGTCGTCGAACCTACCTGGTCTATGTATTTTGGATTCCCGTTTAGTTTTAGAGTCTTCTTTCTTGTTTGGTGTTTCCCTGGTTTTTTCGTATTAAATCCTTCATTTCTTACAACTACCCAGTATCTGTTTCCAACCCATCACAGCAATTTCCTGACAAAAGCCAAAGGAAAACCAATACTAACTAAGAAAGGGATTTGCATGTCTGTTAAAGCACTAGCTGAGATGGCAAATTATTACATCATCTGCACAGGTACAGTGTGAAATTAACTTTTTTTCAAAATAGATTTGGTAATGAGGATGATTTGATGATGATTTTTAGCATGAAACTCAATAATGTGACCAGCGCACAGTTTGGATATCAATCAGATTAAACATTTATGGTGACGGGTCAAAAATGAGCAATGACAAGGCTCTATCCTGCAAAACTGATCAGCTGACTGCTATTTTAGAAAGCTGGAACCATGCCACAGAGAAATCAGGCCATGAGCAGAAGCAACAAAGTACACATTTTTGAAGATGATGTTCTTCTCTACTAGATCTAAAAAAAAAATGCATTAAATAAAATTAAAAAAGCATGTCATACCCAAATGAAAACCGTACAGCTGTCTTTTCTGGAATTTATTAGCTTATTCATTTATTTATTATTATTATAATAATGATTATTATTGCTATTATTATTATTTGAAAGTGACTTGTCATTGTGAACCGCAACTGGCAGCTATGGAAAGTGCAATGTAGTAGGACGGTACCTTGCTCAATGGTACCTCAATGGTCCCCAGGTCGGGACATAAACCTGCAACCCAAGGGCAAGGTTCTAACCAGAAGGCTGCCACTGCTCACAATGTGACCCCCAATGTGCATCTAACCCATCCATGAAGAAGTAGCCAGCACTGCCATGCAAATTGTGTAAAATATCCATTCTAGGATTTAAACCGGTGACCTTCAGTTCACAGGTGCAACTCCCACTTACATTTTATTCATGCAATTTATCAGGTACATTTCACAATGACACAACAGCTGACTATTTGGCTCAGATAGCATAATGATAGACTATAATTGCCGCTTACTGATTTGGCGCTATAGGTGCAGCTAACTGAACCGTGATTATCTCAGCAGGTTCACGGGAAAAGCTATTGCGTGTTACCCACACTGGATTCCACTAAACACATCAATGACCATCAGCTACATAGACCCATTACTTAAACCGGTGGCCTAAAATGTAATCACTATGGAGCACTACAGCACGTTTGTCTCAATCTATGGTGTGATTAGATTGGTTTGATGAAAGTTGCACTAATGTGGTTTTAATCCTGGCCTCAGCACAGTGATTTGAGTCACCCAGGGTTGGGCTCAGCAATACAGAAGCACATATTCCATTAATGCTCTACAGCAGTCCACCATTATCAATGATAATCCCTCACAACCCCAACCCCTCTTATATTTAAACAGAGCCTTTCGGTGCCAGCCCACGTATTAATGCATTCACACTTTCAATAATGCATCCATTACGGCGCTTACGGAAAGTGTGTTTTCTAAGTGCCTAAACTAAAAGGTCTGTGAATTCATTAGCGCGACGGGCTGACGCTAGCCACACAAAGACGGTGAGGATAACTCCACAT
This sequence comes from Arnoldichthys spilopterus, assembly GCA_037974385.1. Lineage (NCBI taxonomy): Eukaryota > Metazoa > Chordata > Actinopteri > Characiformes > Lepidarchidae > Arnoldichthys > Arnoldichthys spilopterus. The sequence continues at coordinate 26,294,857 of JBBPDA010000145.1, forward strand.
CACTCAGCGCTCTTCAGTCCTTTTCTCATGAGGCCATTAGCAGAAAGCAGTGCACCGTGCCTTCATAATGGAGTGTATGTATTTAACTGAGTCTCTCTAAAAAGGTTCCCTTATGAGCATTGTGCACCGAGTGCACAAAGAGGAGAGGATTTGAGATAAATTAGGAGGACTCACATAACAGCAAGGCCATGATCTTCTGAGTTAAGCTAAAGCTACTTAAGCTAGCATTTGGCTGTTCTTGAAGTGTTAGTTTCAAATAAAATGTCCTTTATTATGTAGGTTCCCCAAAATGGTATAATGGTATTATGCCTACTTCAGTTATTATGCCTGCATGCATTAGCCTGTTTATCACAGTGATAATGCTATGTACCGAATAAAGCTTTAGACACAGTGTGGCTCATTCGCTATAGATTTTTTTAACTTACTTCTTACTTATTATAGCAACTTCTACTTTTACTGACCTTAAATGAATAGTTGGTCAAAAAAATCAAGTTTACACAATTTTACACTCGGTCAAAACATGTTTATAGTTTAACACTGAAGCTAAAAAAACCAAATGTTGCTAACAAACAATGCAATAGTCACCAGAAAACTCTTTTTTTCCAACCCATGCCCTTTTTTCACCAAAATGTTTAGACTTCAGAGTGGGTGCTATATGTAGTGTGCCAGGCTGCCAATTCTCCAGCTCTGCATTATTAGGTTTTATTATCACTATTAAATTTCCCCCCAAAAAAGTTTTGCAATATAAAAATGGTTAATAGTTAACACCACAGGGAAAACTTTGCAAATTTTATTTTATTTACTTAATGACAATTACATTTTGTAGAAATTGTGGTGGAATTCCCCTTCAGATAGAACACGTAATGCAGGCCTAACCTTAACCTCTATACTAATCAGTTGACCCTATCCACTGCTGGTATAAAAAGTGTGTTTCATTACAATTAGCACTAGTCAGCTAACTAAAGCATGGTTTAATTTGATTATAATGACTTGAAATGATATCTGAAGAACAAAAATTCCAAACTTTTAATCTGTGCCACATTTAAATTCACATGAGGTTTTTTGTATTTGTAAGTTTTTAGAAGGAAAATAGATATTTTTCACAATTTCCATGGCAGTGCTTCCTTAAATGAACACATTTGGGGAGGATAATACTTTTACCAGTAACTGATAAAAGTTGGAAACTGATAAAAGTTGTTGTTGGAGTCTTGGTTTGGGCAAGAACAAAATATTTTTTTAATTTACATTTCTATGGCACTTTAACATCAAAACAAACCAGTCAAGAGTACAAACCCAAACATCTCATTAACCAATGTAAGCTGAATGTAAATGAAATGCTGAAGTAGTCATTTTTGGAGTAATTTTGTAATTACGTAAATAGTACAATCAGATGACAACAATGCCTCTAGTCGTTACTGGCTTTAATGCCTACAAAAGGCTGTGATTACATATACTCAGAAATAGCAGTAAAGCAAGCTCAAGCACAGTAGGGGCTCACAGAGCCTATGGTTGGGGCCTGCTGCTGGGAAAAAGGAGGAAACTTCCATCTGTCCCCGCAGAGGCTGAGCCGATCTGGCTCTCCTGTTCCCACCGTATGGTCTTTGATTACAGGTTTCAGGCCCCCTCCATTCTGTCCCTTGCTTGCACTTTTCTGCTGTTTGTTTGCTTTTTCCCCTCTTGTCGGTGATCGATTCGTGAAAAAGACACCATCATTTTTTATGGCAACCCTGTAATTACAAAGAGACCCCCTCCTTTTCTCTCACTCACCTTATTCCATTTCTCTCTCTCTCTCTCTCTCTCTCTCTCTCTCTCTCTCTCTCTGTCTGTCCTTTTACTTTCGCTTCTTTTTTATTCTATATTAATCTTGCTCCTCTCTGTCTGTCTGCGTGTATGTCTGTCTTTCTGTTGATCTGTTTTTCAGTTTGTCTGTCATTGTGTTTGTTTGTGTCTATCTGTCTATCTGCCCTCCTCCCTCTCTCTCTCTCTCTCTCTGTCCCTCTCTCTCTCTCTCTCTCTCTCTCTCTCTCTCTGTCTCTCTCTCTCTCTCTCTCTCTCTCTCTCTCTCTCTTTCTC